>ML776616.1:601086-633792 GCA_009831015.1 Picea engelmannii
AGGTGGTGATGGGTTTCACTATTTTGGAGAATCCTTCCACAAATCTCCGATAATAACCTGCTATCCCCATGAAGCTTCTCACCTCATGGGCATTTTTCGGCACTGGCCACTCCATAATGGCCTTTACCTTTTCTGGGTCCACAAAGATTCCTTTGCCGAAAATGATATGACCTAAATAGTGGATCTCTTTCTGGAAGAAGGAGCACTTCGACAACTTCCCATACAATTTGTTCTCTCTAAGGAAGGACAACACTATTTGCAAGTGTTCCTCATGTTCTCTTTCATTCTTGGAATAGATGAGGATTTCATCTAGAAAGACTTGTACAAAACGGTCTAAGTACTTCTGGAATACGTCGTTCATGAGGCTCATGAATACTGCTAGTGCATTGGTCAATCCGAAGGGTACTACAACAAACTCGTAATGCCCAAACCGAGTTCGGAAGGTAGTTTTTGGGATATAACCTTCCTTAATCCTTAACTGATGATACCCTGATCGCAAATAAATCTGTGAGAATACCGCTTCTCCTTTCATCTGATCGAAAAGGTCATGTATTCGCGGCATTGGGTACCTATTTTTCAATGTAGCACGGTTCAATTCCCTATAGTCTATACACAGTCATAAGGATCCATCCTTCTTCATTACAAAAATTACCGGCGTGCCCCAGGGTGAAACACTGGGCCTTATTATCCCTAAGTCCAGTAACTCTTTCAACTGCATTTGCAATTCACAAAGTTCCAGTGCTTTCATCCGATATGGAGTCTTGGAGATCGGTTCTGCACTAGGTTTTAGCTCAATAGTAAAATCAAGCTCCTTCTCAGGAGGTAACCCTAGTAACTTGTTCGGAAAAACATCCTGAAATTCTGACAATACTGGGTACTGATCCAATGAGGGTCCCTTCCTTTCATTCACTGCTTCCACTACATAAAGTTGACACCCTTGCCTCAAGCATCTCTTAACCTTCATAGTTGATATAAAGCATAACGACACTTTTCTATGTACACCTTGGATCTCTACTGGTCTTCCTTCATCATCGACACAAAGCACCCTCTTTGTGAAACAATCTACCAAAGCTCGATGAGCTGCTAACCAATCCATTCCAATGATTAGGTCATATGCCCTGAGAGCAGTGACGTATACCTTTAACCTGGTAGTACACACTCCCAGGTCTACTATACAATTATCGACACTAGATCCCACCACTTGTTTTTCCCCTGAAGCCATCTTGACTTCTTTAAAGTCATCGTGCTCGTAGGCTGCCAACCCACTCTTTTCTAATGCAGATGGTGAAATGAAACTATTTGTCACACCAGAATCAAATAAAATCTTAACATTGATATGATTTAGCATACCTAATGACTCCACCACCATGGATTGATGTTCGGCCTGGCGATTATTAACCGCTGTGTAAATCTGGTGTCTTCTACTTGCTCTCCCCATCGGTGCCTTTCCTTCTCTATGCACAAACCCTGATTGTAACTCTGGGCAGTCACGCTGGTAATGGGGTCCTCCGCACCCCCAACAGGTAACACGAGATTGAACCTGTGCACTACTATGTGATTGTCTCTGAAATGAGTTCCTTCCCCTGGAATCCCTGCCCCTACTCGTTGTTCCCTGAGATGGTCGTGGACCTGTCTGTGCCGTTGGCGATGAACGAGATGCTGCAATCGCTACCATTGAAATCCCTACGGATACTATCCTTGGAGCAACTCTGTTACCACATGGCGGTGTCCTTGAGCCCCCTCCCCTAGGAAATGTCCTCGGGGCCTTCCCTACAAATCCAAGATGATGCAGAAATATCGGTCTTGTACCCCCAGTTAAGTTCATGTGTTCTTCCGCATAACATGCATTTTCCACCACCTCCGCTACTGAAGACAGTTTCCACATCCGCACCATAGCTCTTATGTTAGGGTTCAATCCATAGATGAAGCGCTCAGTCTGTCGTTGATCATTATCCATATACAAAACATATTTGACCAGTTCCATACATTTGATCTTGTATTCTTCTACAGTTCTGTTTCCCTGTACTAAGGCATGAAATTCCCCTACCTGTTGTTCCTCGTAGTATGCTAGTAGATATTTCCTTCGGAATCTCTCCTCAAAAAGTTCCCAAGATACTATGTCTGGGGTAAGGTGCAGTTCTCTTTCCATGTTGCCCCATCAGTTCAATGAGCTATCTCTTAACTAAAAAATTGTGATCTTTTCCTTTGAGTTGGACGCATAGTCCCTTAAGGCAAAAACCTTGTCATGTCTTCCAACCATGCTTCCGCGCGTTCACTAGCGCGACCCCCAGCAAACTATGGAAGTTTGATCTTATGCAATTCTTGCGTGATGTCCTCGGGTGGAGGTCCTCCCCCTAAATCCCTTGATGCTTCTGGATTACCCATCCTAGACAGTGGGGGTTCCACTTCAGTCCCTGCCAGTTGTTTCCCCTTCAAAGTCTCATTAATGACTTCCAACAAGTGTAGTATGAGAGCTAGTCGGGCGATGGTGGTGGTGGCGTTGGCGGTGTTGGTGGTGCTTCCGATGACGCTCCCCTGCCTCGACTCCTTTAAGTCCTGACCATCTTGTATGCTTTAACCTGCATCACCCCAAAGTTGTCAGGGTGAGTTCCAGGACGTTTCAAATTGGTGCTACTCAAACTAGAAACAGGGTTAGGCGTAAGTTTTCTTTACTTGTTTGTAAACAAACATTACTCCTTTAGGGGATTGGCTAGGTTAGGGTTAGGATTAAGCGTCTAAGCTTGATGTCTTCACCCTTATGAAAAAAAAAAAAAACTATTGGTTCTCTTGCCCTGTAGCTTCGCTAACCTTGCGCCATACTCGCCAATTCCTATGCTTACCCTCCTAGTGCATATGCCGCCTCCTCCCCGCCTGTCCCAGTCTAAGTCCTTTTAACTTTTTGCTTACGACTAAATATCCTCCGATGCTTGACTCGGGAGATTTTCCTTGGCATGTAGTGTTGGCGTTGTCAAATGCCGCATGGAGATTTAGCGTTGACTTGACTGGTGGAATGGAGTGGAGGGACTTGGCGCTTGGCTCAATGAGTTGTGTGTAAGGTCTCATGAGCCTGATGCTTGGATAATCGGAGATTATTCTTCAGGCTAGTACCTTTCTATTATTGATAATTAAACTATTTATATGCGAATTTATTTGTAAAAGTGATATGTGTGGCGCATTGGTGTTATTGCTCTTCTTAAGGTGCATTTCTTGGTGTGGGTCGTGGGTTCAAAACCCTTTAATTAAGTGAAATAATTCAAATATTTTTTTTTTACTCATAAAAAAAAAGACAAAATACCTAATTAATTTGGTTAAATTAACATGTGTAAAGACCTAATTAAATTTAAAACTAATTTAAAACAATTTACTTAATAATTTAAAATAAAATAAAAAATAATTCTTGAAACTTTATTTTAAAATAATTGTAATTAAAATAAAAAAATTAAAACAATTAATTTATTACAATTAAAATAAAAATAAATAAAAAATACTCGTGAAATACTATACATATAAGGAATTGACATCGTGGGTTCTCGCATGAGGCCCACGTGCCCCCTCCCCCAGGTGCTCATCCCTTTCGAGACTCCTCTTCATGGCCTTATGTGCACTGGTGCTGGTCTGGTCATGGCTTTGTGCATGGCGGTGGCACTGAAGAGCTGCTAAGTATAGAATAATTGGTATCTTTGGAGGAGTTTCGACGAGATGGATGCATTTCTCTCATCCTTCCATGCGAATTCAATCATGGTTGATGGCAACTGAATTCCACCCTGTGCATTGGTACATTCGAGGTGGGATAATGGCAGCGTAGATGACTAAGTGAGCATAATATCGTGGACTTGCATATATGTGATCAACCTTTTTTTTTCTCTTATCTATGACAGTAACCCTAGAGCTGAAGGCACAGGGGTACACTGAGGAAACTAAGGTGCCAAGCTGCAGATTAGATGTGGACGATTTGGCAGAGGGTCCATGGATTAAGCCACAGAGGTGCTGCCATTTGTTCTGGCTACCATAGGAAGGACCGAACCTTGTAGGACGCAAAACGAGAAGCTGCAGAGGTCGCGGATGATGCAGTTGCAATGCTGAGGTTTTTCTGAGTGGATCGATAGTCGGGATGATTTTATCTGCATTACGATAATATACCAAGAAGCATCAGTTCGCTTTCACTCACGAGGTATTGAGGTTGCTTCTGCTTCAAATTTGATGTGGAAGGGTTTTGGAAAGGCTCCAGCCAGGGGACAGAAGCAAAAATGCACGGTGTTCAACAACACTAGAAAAGATTTTAACGGGTTTATGTTCCTTGCGGCGTTTATTATTGCTGGTAAGTTTTCTCCCGGGAAAATAACAATTTCAGGCATTTATTATTAATGACATTATTTTAAGCTTTGATGTATGAGGATTCCAGATTTTATAACATGACATTGCAAAGATCTTTAAAATATACGAGTGTCCATTATTGCGAAGAGGCATGCTCCCTTGTATAGTGATGACTCTAGGATTATATATTGCTAGTTCGCTTTTATTTTAAGGTACACTCTTCCAAAGATTTGGATAAGATATGACATTTGGATCTTAAGGGTTTCTAAAGATGCATGGATCGACCTTTCTGCTCTCTGGAAAATGAATTTGGCTTTGTTACTATTATATTGAACTGTATCGGTAGCATTTTTCCATGGAACCTTTCCTTTAAATTAATCTAGGAAATGTACATAACCTGCTTGTAATACGCTCAAAAGTGTTATATAACCAGTCCAGACTCTGATATTAACGATCTAATTCAAATCAGTTTTTATGATTGGCTATCTGGTGGCAATTACTTGTACTGATTGCTTGGTTGTTGGTTTTTTCTGTTGCTTGTATATCTTCGAGCTATGAGTGCTTCCTCTTGCGTTGCTCTGAATCTCTTAAAGGTCCTTTTATATTTTTTGCTACATCGAATCCCATGAATTCTGTGAAGCATTTCACTGCTGAAACCAAATTCCATTTCTATCTGAAATGGATCTAGCCATGTCTTGTTTTGAGCTCTCTCTCTCTCTCTGCCTCTCTCTATCTCTCAATCCATGCCTGGTTATCTACTGAGTAGATTTTAAATTTTTTCAAACCCGCAAACAAGGCCCCAACTTCTACACCTATGTTTACTGTTTGACTGAAGGAAATTTTTCACTTCCTTCCAAGTCTCCTCCTTCATATTCGGCCTTTATTCCTACGGTTTCTTCTCCTTATATTTGAGATTTCCAAATAGCCCTCTCCTCCAGAATACAATGTCTTTGTTTTTTGCTAATTTCTTTCGGATCTTTTGCGTTGTGCGTAACCATGTTTTCTTTTTTTGTCTTCTTTCCTCTAGATTAATTTTGTTCTTTCTATTAAGAAATCATATATGATGGTCTGCATTATGTTATGTTATTCTCTGTTATTTCCTCCTAATTGAGTAGCTCTTCATAAATGCGAAGTCACACTTGATGGCACTTTGTACCTATTCCTAAATTTGCCATCTCAAATTTTGGTCACTGCTGTAATTTTCTGTAAACTGCAATCGACAATATTTATCCTGTAAAAACCCTTTTCTATTTCCAGAAACTGAACTAATTTCCTGTAAAAGATCTTCAATTTATGTTTTCTGAAATGCATGTTTGGTATTTGTGTACCGATGGCCATTTTTGACTGCTCAAGATAAGTTTGACATGAATGGAACTGGCTGCTTTTGCACAGGTTTAGAAATTCTGTTCACATAAATCAAACAAAATCTAAAGCCTGTGCTCTCTCCCTTTTTTGAATTGGCTGTCAATCAAATTTCTTGTACAGGTGGTCATTCTCTTTTAGGCCATCTAAAATTGACTAATCTAATTAACTTGGAGATATAGTCTGCAGTAGGATTAAAAGTGCCATTTCTACTTCTTAAATTAATTATTGCACCCAGAGACACATTCTACAATAAGACAGTATAGGGAGTATTCAGAGATGTGCCACGAATGAGTGTAATGCTTGTAACAACCCTAGTAGTATTCATATTTCACTTGTTTTACTATGGTAAATTTGTTTTTACATTTTCAATTCGTATTGTTTATATATATTTAGATTTGTTTATATATAATCAAAATAATAGTGCTTTTGGTTTGCAGGTTAGGAAGAGATGGAGTTGGAGCTGGGAATTTGGCCCTTAAGGCTCCAGATTGTGAACGAGGCGCTCTAATACCATTTGTAGTGACTTGTAAATAAAAATTTGATATAAATCATTTCAATTGCAGAAATAAATTAATCACCAGAACATATAAATTATTGACCTAAACATAATAGCTTACGGACAGCCTCATAACACATCATATTCATTAAATTTCATAAAACAAATACATAAATTAAAATACCTGGGTCTGATGCTAACCCTCCATTTCTCGCTTGTCTTGTTGACCTTCCTGTTCCTGCCTTGCCCAGCTTGAATCCACATACCAACTCTGCCCAAAACTGAGTATCCACCCTGCCAACTAGGACAACTACCTAGCTCCAGGATACCATATGGATATCCTGGCCCCCGTGCCCAAAACCCCCAGCAAACCAGTGCCCCCTGAACTAATCCTTTCGACTCCAGAACTCAACTCTCCTCTCTACAAATCCAAGAGAGACCCCAAAAATCAATAAAAATCTCCCATAGAAAAAATGATCCCCTCCTTCGTAACCTCCTCTGCTCATATTGCCCCTTCACCGACTTCCCCCTCCTTCATTACTTTTCTTATCCATTTATTAAGTATATTATCCTTTCGTAGTTAATGCCCCTTATCCCATTATTCATGTTCCTTATCCTTTTATTAATGCCCCTTATCCCCTCCGTTTACGTAATATTTAATTTAACAATATAATTTATTAACCCCCTTTAATTATTTACTTAATTAATTAATGAGTCAATTAATAATTAATTAATCCTTGACAGTCATGAACAAGTAATTAATAATAATTAATTAGTTAATGTTATTTAAGAAATAATTATTGTTTAGCTAACTTTTAGGATAGTTAGATTATTAAATTAATTATAATTATTAATCCTATACATCTATTTAAGTAGGTTCGTTACAGATATTCACCAAGCTCCTTCCTCTGAACCATATGATGTTCATGATCATTCTTGTGAGCTTAATGAAACCAAAGCTGAGTTGGTACCTTCTTTTCTTAATCTTACACCCTCCAGAATTCAAGAATGATACAATCCTTTTAAATTTCCTTCCATCCTTCATGACTTTCCTTTGAAACATTATAAGTACCTTCCCAGGTTCGATGGAGAGCTTGATGGACATTTAGTTGAAAAACATATTCAGGTCTTTGAGAATTTAGACCTTTTTTAGATTGAACATGATGATGTGTCTATGAGGACCTTTTCTCAGTCCTTGCAAGGAGATGCCAAAGAATGGTTCAGAAATTTGCAGCCTCAGTCGATTAGCTCATGGGATGAATTGAGAAAATATTTTCGTAGATTTTGGGGTGAGAGAAAGTCATGGAATCTACTCCTCTCAGAGTTTTATGCCATGAGAAGAATGAAAGATGAAACCATCTCAAATTTCAGCATGAGGTTTTCTAGTCTTTATTATAAACTGCCTAAAGGATTCCAACGTCCTCAAGTCACTGCCATGTTCCATTATGTAACAACCTTTCAATCCGACTTATCTTTCCTTATGATGGAGAGGAAGTCTATATCTTTGCAACATATATTCAATAATGCTCAGGAAGTGGAACACAATATTCAAGCATGTAAGGAGCTGCAAAATCATATTTTGGATGAGAATTTGAAAGATGGAGAACATGAGATTGTGCATAAACAAGAAGTTGATTTACATCCCGATCTTTGTCATCATGAGAAAGAAACTGATTGTTTTATGTATTCATTTGTAGAATGTCAAGAAGATGAATTTGCAAATCATCTTGTTGAAGAGAAGGTTGATGTTCCAAGTTTTTCCTTGTTAGATGACATTGCAGATATTGTTGATTTTCCTATATATGATGAATTGATGATGATTATGTTGTTGACTTCCTAGAACAACCAGCTGCATGTTCTCTATAAGAAAATGTTCCTTTTCAGCAATGTAATGAGAGCAATCAACCTACATATCATAGTTACAAAGAAGAAAGTATTAAATCAACTGAAGGAAATTATTTACCTTTATGATTTTCTTCATTTAAATTGTCGAAAGAAAATTCTAAGATCATCATTGAAGCAAAGGAATATGTGCTGATGCCAAATTACACTAATTCATTGGAACAAATTGACAAGAAATTGCAGCAATATTCTCATGTGTTTGATGACCCTGTTACTTGTTATATAGGAGGTCTTGTCAGTTCAAAATTACAGCCATTGGTCGAAGATAAATCTGAAAATGAGTATGTTCAACAATCCAACGAAATTGAAAAATGTGCATATGACAACAGTGAAGAAAATGAAGAAAGTTTTGAATTAGATGAAAGAAATTTTCTATTTTGTTTTCCATCTTTCGAATTGCTGAAGCAAATTGTTTATAATGTTTCAAATCAGAAATCCTCCAGGAATGATGTTGAATATGAAGAAAGCAGTGGACTTGCATATGAAAACTGTCTTCCATTATGTTTTTCTTCCTTTTAATTGTTGAAATTAAATCATGAGATAACAGAAGAAGCAATGAAATCTGATTGCATTCATAGTGACATTGTCTTACATGAGAAAATTGTTATCAATGAAGAGGACCAACAACCTTCTCATACTTTTAATGACCCTGTTGTTGATTACATGGAAAGTTATTTCAGTGCAGATTTGTAGCCTGTGATCAACTACCATCTTGGAAATAAATATGATGGTAAATCAACATTAGTGTTAGATATGGATTGCTTTCCACTAGTGGTTTCATTTCAGTCAGCACTATCTTCTGATTCAAAATATTGTTACTTCCAACAGTCTCAACATATTTTTCAGCCTTTTGTGGTAATCAATAGGTTGAATTACATGAAAACAAGGATGCAGTGGAAGGGGTGAAACATGATTGTTGTTTTATGTATGTTCTGTAGGATCCATTTGCATTTTTGTTGGAGGCGGAAAATAGTCCCGATGTTTTTAATTTTTTGAGATTTGAATTTATAGATAAATTTTTGAATGACTTATTAGTAAACAGCCTTTGGAGCAAGCATGTGCAAAGAAATAAAAAAGTGGATAAAGTGCTTGCATGGTTTCATTGGAATTTTGATTTCACTTGATTGGCATATTTTTCAGCAGTTAGGGTAGGTAGGAGTGCGAATAAGCTTGGTACTACGAGCATTTCTTTTAGCAATCTGCAATTTTCATTTTCAACTTAGTTTGAGATTTCAGTTTAGATCATACACAGTTTTGGGTTTTCAGCGGATACATATGACAGGTCAGAGCAGAGATTTCAATGGTTTGGGAACATCCCAATGGATATGCACAGGGTCTACAAGTTCTTTGCTACCTCACTGGGAGGATAGCATCCCCATTGGAGCCAACTGTTAGCACCATGATTTTCATAGCTAGAGTTAGAGGTTTGTCCAAAGTTTTCAAAGTCATGACATGATCTTGGGAAAATCAAGGAATTCCTAGATAAGTCATAGGTTAGGGTGAATATCATGTCAAAAGAAATTATGGTTCATCATCACCTTTCATGAGGTTATATAAAGGAATAATAATGACACTCCATGTCATTGGTATCATTGCAAACTTCAAAGCATACCCACGGTGCAAGTTTATTCCACAAAGGATTTTGTTGCATTCATTTGTTGTGCATTGCGCAGAGGATGTCGTCACGCAAAGGATGTTGTCATGCAAAATATGTTGGCACGTAGAGGATGTTGTCGCACAGATGATGTTGTAACGCAGTGGATTTTGTCGCGCATGGGATGTTGTCACACAGAGGATTTCATCGTGCAGTGGATTTTATCACGCAGTGGATTTCGTCGCATAGTGGATGTTTTCATGCATAGGATGTTGGCGTGCAGTGGATTTCATTGCATAGCGGATGTCATCACCCAATGGATTTCGTCACGCAAAGGATTTTGTCACACAGAGGATTTTCTTGCACACAGGCTACGGGTCGTGCTGCGCAAATAACTGGTTTAGTGGTCAACTTCAAGATCCTTTTCTGACCAACTGGAGAGGAAATTTGAAAATCCCCGAGATTTTTTTGTTGAGGATGAAACAAATAATAAAAACCTCTCTTATATTTGAAAAAATCTTCATATTTTTGGAGATTCGAAGGAATCTTTGAGCCCTATTTTTTAGTTTTCATGATTTCTTGTCCGAGACATGTTTTTGTGACACGTATTCTGACTATATGGAGATGAATTTCAAGAAAACGAAAGAGGTTTTCCTTTATAACGATATTAAATACAAAAACCTCTCTCAGTTTCTAAAAATAATTTTTTATTAGTGATATATGATGTCATATTTAACACCTATTTCTCCAAGTTTGTTGCACAATCTGTTGCGTTTTTTGTTGTAGGTTAATGTTGTGTGGGAGACTTTTTGTGCGGGGGTGACAGAGTTTCCATAAATGCACATGATGACTTATCACAAACATATGGTCTAATTTTGATCATGATCAATGATTTTAAAGAATATTTCAATTACGATTATGATTTGGCAAAGTTGGGTTTTCTATTTTTAGTAAATCCGTTGAAGTCATTGCTCTCTTTCAAATAAAATGGATCCATCATTCTAGGAGGGAGTAGTTCAACCCTAGCAGCCAAGGGTTACATTAATTATATATATATGGGGATCATTTTTATGTAAACTGGGTTGGTTGACAAATTAGTATAGACAGTGTCTATTGAATGTAATTTGAGTTCGATCAAAACTTAACGCAAAAGTCCTGTAGCTTGATGAAAGATTCTAATTGTAGGAGTTGGATGTATTGTTTTCCCTTCCTTGTGTATGTACTTCCGATTTTCTTTATTCATATATTTTTCTGTATAAATCAGAACGAAATTTTGAACCTGTGGATTCGCTACACAGTGCCCCTTGTTCACACCATTTAGACAAAACATATTTCCTCTAAAGTTAACTTTGAATTCATCCTCAATGGTGCTCCGAGTTACTTCCTGTGTTTTATTTTCACCACACACAATGATTTTAAACTCAAGACTATTTCTCGCTTAGCCTTTATCCTCTCAAGTTCAGTCACCGAGTCATTTGTTTCCATCGTTCTTTTAAATCGACTCCATAGCCCGAGGTCTTACTTTCTTGCGCCAATAGAACCAAAACTTATTATTTGATAGTATTAAATCTAGCCGACATTTAAAGCCATATCCTGTATTGAGACAAAGTTTCCCAAGAGACCCCTCTCCAGATCCGAAAGGCTAGTTTCAGGTCTCAAAGTTGGTTGAAAAAGTTACCTAACTCGTTTTCTTATCAGCTGAGTGGGTTTACAGTGCTAACAAGATGGAAAAAAAATAAAATCATATCAAGCTTTGGTAGGAAACGAAAATATCTCATGTATCTCTGTAATATTTCTTCAACACCTAGATGAATGTTCATCGGACTCAAGTACTTAAGAATCTAATTACAAATGAAATCGATGTTGTTATTTTGATGTTTTCTTGCATCTCCCAGTAAGAATTTTGTATATTTGTTTCGATGTGCAAATAAAAAAATGGTAGCTGGTTGTGGCTTTGATGAAGGAGCCTGCACATTTTTTGGGTGCCCAAGTTGGACAATTTTTTTTCAAATATATAGCCATGACAAGATTTCTGCATTTTTTTTTTGGGTGCCTGAATAAAATATAAATTTGTCTCCAACTATACATTTATGGTATGGTATCTTAATTTTCTTGATGCCCTAATTGAAAAAAAAAAGGACTCAGCATGGATTGAAACATCAACTTGATATTTTCAGATCTCGCTATAGAGATTGCACGGGCATAAGATTGTTCGGTCCAGAAATGGGAAGCATGACAAAAAACCCCATAAAAAGTATCAAACTGTAAATAACTCGGGGCCATCCTTTGAACCATCGAAATAGATTGCTCATCTGGGCATAATCATCAGGAATTTCCAATAATATTGGAAATTTGGCATTGTTAAAACTGGTAGTGATAGAACATGGCACTATCAGAAGAAAATGTCCATAGTGATATTGCTTAATGGTAAAATAATAATCGAAAACTTTCTTTTTCCCCATTTTGAGATCTAGTTATAGCTAGCGTGCAATGGCGAAGCTCCGATGGTTTTGTGATGTCTTATGTTTGGAAAACTTTTGTTCATATCCCATGGCCCCAAATATTTTCTCATGGGAACATATACCAGATGTAAGAGAAAACCAATGCCATGAAGTGTTTTTTTTATATATCAAATTGTTTGATGCAAAGGTCGATGCATGTTGCTTTATGGAACCTTGTTGGATCTTTCTTGCAGCCTGTTTGGTGTTTACTTGGTTCTTGGTTGTATGCTTCATTCTAGAAAATTAATAATACATTCAGGATCTTTGTAGTTTTTCTATGATCTTAAATACTATATAGGACATGATTTTCCCTTTAATATAAGATCAGTGACACAAATGTAGTATGTGGCTCATTTTAGCACTTTTCCTTGATCGATGAACTTAGTAAAATTAATCTCCTGGAATAATTTGAAATAAAAGAATATATACTGTGTGAAGTCTAATAGAGCTATCATATGAAAAAGAGGTCATTAAAATTCAAATTCTTTGTTGTTATACTTGCGGTGAAGCTGACAGTACAATAACTTTACTTAGACATCCCAAAATTGATTTTCTTGTAGCTTTTTGAGGCTTCTCTTATACAAGCAGATCCTGGAAACTATAAGCATGACTCGCTATATCTATTCCTTGATTGAAGAACCTGTTCACATGTTTAATGCATTTCATAGTTGTTGTTAAAACCATCAATGTGGCTTTCTTAAACCAATTCCCACTTCCAAAAATTGCCATCCCCTTTCTTTTTTCCTTGTGCTTTCCATTTCTAGTTACTTACTCATTTTTTGGAAAATGTCTAGGTGCGGAAGTTGGCGGATTCACGTCATCAGATTTCCACTTACTTTTATATCTCCAGCCCGACCAACCGCTTCTGAGCTTCATATTGAACAATTTTTTTTGATCGTGGGTTCTTGGATATGCGGGTTCAACATTGTGTTTCCATTGTTGCGCTGCCTGCAAACAACACTCGGACTTCCGTGATCTACAAATTAACAAACAAATTCCCCTTTATCACATTTTTAGCACTTTTCCTTGATCAATGAACCTAGCAAAATTAATATCCTGGAATAATTTGAAATAAAAGAATATATACTATGCGAAGTCCAATGGAACTACCATATCAACGAGAGGACATTAAAATTCAAATTCGTCATTTTTAATACTGGTGGTGAAGTTGACAGTACAATAGCTTTAGTTACACATCCCAAAATTGATTTCCTTGTAGCTTTTCGATGCTTCTCTTATACAAACAGATCCTAGAAACTATAAGTATGGCTCGTTGTATCTATTCCTTGATTGAAGAACCTGTTCACATGTTTAATTCACTTCATAGTTACTGTTAAGACCATCAATGTGGATTTATTACACCAATTCCCACTTCCAAAAATTGACATCCCCTTTATTTTTTCCCATCTGCTTTCCATTTTTGGTTACTTACTCATTTTTTCAGAAAATGTCTAGGTGCGGGAGTTGGCAGATTCACATCTTCAGATTTCCACTTACTTTTATACCACCAGCCTGACCGATCGTTTCCATGTTTCATTTTGTACAAACTTTTTGGATCGCGGGTTCTCGAATAGGCAGGTTCAACATTGTGTTTCCATTTTTGCACCACCAACAAATAACACCTGGACTTTTGCGATCTATAAATTAGCAAACAAATTCTCCTTTATCTCGTTTTTTAGCACTTTTCCTTGATCGATGAACTTAGAAAAATTAATTCCCTGGAATAATTTGAAATAAAATAACATATACTATGAAAAGACTAATGGAACTATCATATGAAGGAGAGGACATTAAAATTAAAATTCATCATTGTTATACTTGCCATGTAGCTAACAATACAAAAACTTTACTTAAACATCCCAAAATTGATTTTCTTGTAACTTTTCGACGTTTCTCTTATACAAACAGATCCTGGAAAATATAAACATTGCTCGTTGTATCTATTCCTTGATTGAAGAAACTATTAACATATTTAATGCACTTCATAGTTACTGTTAGGACCATCAATGGGGATTTCTTACACCAATGCCCTCTTCCAAAAATTGCCATCCGCTTTCTTTTTTCCCTCTCCTTTCCCTTTCTGGTTACTTACTTGTTTTTCAGAAAATGTCTAGGTGTGGGAGTTAGCAGATTCACATATTTAGATTTCCATTGTTACTTTTATATCACCAACCTGATCGAATGCTTCCCCGTTGTTACCCATGATTTTGGTCATCATGATGGTGTATTAATGATGGTGTACTCAGGCTCTTCATAAGAACTTTCTCCTGAGAAAAGTTACTTTCATCTCTTCTCAGAAAACTCATTTTTGAAGAAGGTTCACAGGCTGCTAATATATTAGGGTGCAAGAATGACTCATTCTCACAGGCTTCCTTAAGCCAGGGTGTGAACTTCTTGCACTGTGTTGAATAGCTACTGTGTGAACTCGTCCTAAAGCATGGAAAAAGATGAATTCTCAATGGTTCTAGAAGGCAATCTTCTAGAAGAATGGGTTGGCATTCGAATGGCTATCCTTGTACTGGATTCCCTGATATTGTGGGATCATTCTTATCCAAGTAACTATCTCATTCTCTCCTATATATTGAGGGAATTCCCATGGAAAAGGTTAAGCAAGATTCATTGGAGAATTGGTGAAAGAAATTTGTGAAGGACTTAGCTTGAACAACAGCTTGGAGACTCTAGCAAGTCTATCAAGAGGATTTGAACTTCTTCATGCAAAGATTGAGCAAGAGTGTGTGTTGGAACCAAGATCCATCGAAAGGAAGCTTGCAACATCAAGCGATCAGGTTGTAATCGTCATTTTCAATTAATATGATACAGTGGCATGTCCCTTTCCCATAAAGCTATTCTCACTTTATTGTGTAATTCCTTGATCATACACATAAGTTGACAGTTGAATATATTTTCCTATCTTCACTTTGGTTGGTTTGTGTTGTCTTGGTCTTGACCTCACGAGAGCATCAGAGTGAAGTGGGAGAAACAGAGACCCTAGGAAGTGATACTAAGATATGTTACTTGTTCCTTCCTACTAGCTAATTCAATGGTCAAAACTTAAGGAAAGAGTCATGTCCTGTCTTGTTTTGTTCTAGATCCAGGTGGATCTAGGGAGATCTATTAGTGTCAACACCTACTGATTAGTCCAATAACAAAATTGGCGACTCCACTGGGGAAAGATAACCCATTTTCTTGTGGTTTTTGGTATTTTTCCTTGGCCATTTTCTCTTGTCTTACATTTCTCCATTCATATCAATCTCTGAGTCTTCAGTATACCCTGATAGACCCTTTGGGTCCAGAGGCCTATTCAAATTTTGTGTCATTTTCCAAAAATTTGACTAAGTTCAGACATTCTCGCACTACACTCCACAATAGCCTGCGAGAACACACTGAGTTCGCACCTTGCCTTTAGGTTCAGTGCAAGGTTCTCACACTCTACTCAAGTGACACCTACGAGAATCACTAATTCTCGCACGGTGTAATATTTCCAGCCTGCGAACTCATTTTTTCAAACTTTTGGATTTGAGTTTTGGCATCTTCAACTGCCCAGATCAGTCTAGGTGCCTCATAAGAGTTTCTTGGACCATTGATTGATGTTATTCTTGTCTTTGTTTTCATGCATGAACAGTCTTAGGATTTCAAAGGCTCTTCTTGTCACTTCTGTCTTGACTTTCGTTTCTTGACTTTTCTTGGCATAGCTATACTCTCTGATTTCAGAATCTGAGTGTGCTTGTTTGGTTAAGGATCGACGATCGGTTGAAAGTTGAGTTTCTTTGTCTTTATCATTTGCCCATTGTTTGAAAGATCATTTTTCTGATGCAATTGAAAAGACTAGATTGGTTTGCTTGTTATTTTTGTTTTCATTGAAAGAGTGGTTTGGCTTTTTATCATTGCTTGTTCATTGGTTTTTTATTTTCTGTACTCTCACTATCATGGTGTGGGTCCTTTTTGAAAAGTGAACAAACGGTTTTCTTTCAAAAATCATTTTCGTCTTCGAAAACATTGAAAATCAATTGTTGAAATTATTGAAAAAGAAGGAATAGAGAATTGTTATTGATGCGTGATTTGTTGCATTTGCATTTTAAAAGAAATTGTGTCTTGTAGTTCAAAGTTTGATCCCAAAAACTTCTCTCTCCCTCCCATACATAGGATTCATTGAACGAATATTGCTATATTTCATTCTCATCCATGCATCGTTGGGTCAGAGTCTTATACAACATCAGTTTCATCTATGTTTCCTTTGAGTAAACAACAACTCTTGATAACACTGCACAATCAAAAATTTAACTAGTAACTCTTTCTAGGGCTCTATTACACCAACATTTAGCTAGGCTAGTGCTTTGGAGTAGGAAGAGAGATACACTCTTCAAAGCACAAAAAACACAATAGCATCTTGTGTTAAGGAGTGTTAAATTCCATTTGCAACATCTTGTCCTGGGAAGCCCTTCTCACACAAGGGTTAAACATGAGGTCGCATTGATATTGGCAGAGTTACTCACCCTGCTTTGTTGATATCAGTGTAGAGATTGCACGTATTATGGGGATAACTCGGAGGTATACCCACAATGATGATTGGAAGCCTTTTGAGTTGATTTCGGGCTAGATACCATGCCCTTGCATGTGGATCGGACTGCCGACTGTCCCCCTAGGCTTTATTGTTGTTGGTGGTAACCTTAGTGGCCTATCTTTCTAGGTTCTTACACGAGGTGAATCTGAAGGGGAAAGTCTTCACGGTACCTGGAATCGACGATGACCACACTCACTCGGGCTCCTTGGAGGGTATACCCATGATTATGTGTGGGAGCTTGCACCAGGGTGTAAGTCCGTTAAGCAGGTCATCAACATAACTTTTCCACCCTAGCCCAACCCCTTCTTGTCTCGTTGTTGTGACGTTGGATTTCATCACCAACTAGTGGCTTCATAATTAGAAGGTCTTGTTTGCTTGGTGTTGCTTCCTAGATTTTATTTACTAGTGCGTGTTGTTTGTTTTTCAAAGTTGACCATAAGATTTTCTTCGTGAAGTTTGTCACTCATTTACAATAGCTCCTACACGTCATTCACGTAGAATGCAGGGTTTATCTCTAGATCATCTGGAAGGTTCTCAACCCTTGCCTACAAGAATACCTGAGGGCTCTCCTCGACAAAGTGAAGTCACAGTCGTTACCACACCACAAGTGGAATGAACTGACTCTCTAGAGCATTTCTGAATTACTAATACTCGAGAGGACTTTCGACTTCACCCTAATTCTGAGCGACCATTTATGCGACTGAATTCTTCCAGAGAATTAGTTGTTACGTCTTCTGGATCACCAGTTGGACCCTTTCCAGGCATAGAAGGCCAAGATCTTTTTTGGTCTACAGGTGTTTTTGGACGGGACCTTTTTGGTCCAGGTTCACCTGTGATTTCCGAAATCTCTAGTCCAGAGACAGTACCATTGACTGTCGCTTATCACTTTACTGTCCCTGCCGAAATGGCCCATCTTACAGATACTACGAGTGTTCCAACCAGGTTTACTGTGGTTAGTATTGCTCCCATCAACACACCGCGAATGCCCAACGTCACTCCGACACTACCACCCGGATACCGTGCATTGAATGATTCCATTCACACTCCTACGCAAACCCCATCCGACTCTCCTAGTGGTCCTTCTTCTTCCGGGCACTCTCTTCCCGGTTTTATTCCAAAACTCCCTCAATTTCCTTTTGGAGGACCCTCTTCGTCTTCTACTGGCAGTCTTAATCCTAGTGGTGCTCTTCCGTCATTCACTCCTAATTACTAGATTCCGGTTGGTGGACAATTTCACCAAGGTGGTATGACTCAACCCCCTTTCAGCGGGCAAAATACTTTTGGCACACAAATCCCAATTGGAACACAACCCCCAATTGGAACATTACCTCCAATTGGCACACCACCTTCGATGGGAGGACCAACCCCGCCTTATGGGAAAAACATCCCTCTGTCATTGGCCCAGTATTGGAATCAGTTGATACAACATCCTCCTCAGTCGACTGGGGGGCAGCAGTTTCCAGCTGTGTCCGTAATACCCCCTAGTATGGGCCAACCATATCCAGGTTCATTCAATCCCATTTGGGGGGCAAATTCTCAAACTCAAGTCCCTGTTCCAGGGTATAATCCTATCAGCTACTATGCTCTCCAACCATCACCGAATCCGCCTGGGTCTTCACATTATATGCAGACTGCTTATGGTCCTACTGGTTTGTCGACAAGGCTTCCTCCTCGAAGCTATCAGTACATGCATGTGAATCGACAGTTACCCTTTATAGCCACTTTGGATCTACCGGATTTGTCCAGGATTTTAAATGATCCTATTCGTCACTCTCCCCAATGGCCTGCTATATCAGCCAAGCTTCCATCGGACATTCCCAAATTTGACGACAAAGAGGGAGAGGACCCAAACAATCACATTATGACTTTTCACCTCTGGTCTTCATCCAACTCATTAATGGATGACTCTATTCGTTTACATCTTTTTCAACGAACCCTCATAGGTTCTGCTGCGAAGTGGTATATCGAATTGACACGAGGTTTCTTCTCTAACTTCAACACCTTAGCTATGGATTTCCTCACACATTACCAGTTATCGATTCGTTATTACACGGGAACTGATATTTTGACTTCTTTCAAACAGAATAAGGCCAATCATATATCCGATCACATTCATGAGTGGCGACGGTAACTTCGTCTTATTAAAATCGAACTCCCCGATTAGTTGCTGGCAGAATGGTTCACCAAATCATTTGTGAATGAAATCAGTCGTGACATTTCCATGCGTGGAGTGGTCACCGAAGAAAAGGCTATAAGTTGTGCTCAATATCTTGACCTCGTTTATTCGTGAATGGGAACCCTTTACGATTTACTGCCTGACTTACCTTGTCCTTCCACTTCCACGACTTCAACTACTCTAGCTGCCTCGCATGCAGATGACGGTGTGATTGGCACTTTCCAGGCCCAACCACACTCCGCCTCAAGCGCAAACCCCAAAACTGCTTCTTCTAATGTTCAAAATTCTCCGTCTCCTGCCCCTCCCACCTGCAAGACTTCTGAGGTAAATGCAGTTCAATCTACCCCAGTTGGTAAAAACAAATCTAAAAAAGGGAGAGGTAAGAATAAGGAGGGAAAAAATAATTCTCAAGCAGAGAAAACCAAAACTACCCCTGTTGACGATCGAGATAAGTGAAAACCTCTATACCCTTGTCTTATCTATGGTGATGATCACTACACGAAGGATTTTCCATGACGTGTCGAGGTCACTAAGTTCCTTCAAGGAGCTCCAAAACCACCTACATCGGTTGTTTTGTCCCAACCCTTCCCATATCAACAACAAGATCAGTTGGTCATTCATGACCAACCCTCATCTTCTACTACATCCTATGTTTTGATGTGTACTGGTGATTCTAAGAAGAGCAACGTTGCACTCACTACTCGAGCCAAAGATTATTCTCTTTCTAAAGAGAAGGTTGATGATCTACCACCTTCCTCAGCACAACCCTCTCCCGCGAATCCACCTACCAATGGTCCTCTTCATCTCGAACAACCGAGCCTTGACACAGTTCTGCGACCCCCCCCAAAGGGCGTCGTTTGAAAATCGGCTTTCAATCCTCATGCTCGTGCTACCCAGAAATACAACATTATTGAAGATCACGCTCAAGCACCTTCTGTGATGTCAGCCCTCGAAGTCCTTCAGACTTGTCCCGCACAACGAAAGGCACTGTTGAAAGCTATCGGTGGAATCGATCCGACAGATACGAATTTAATAATCTTTGAATTGGAAGATAACATTCCAAGGTTACCCCCTCAACTCGCGTTCCAGATCCAAGTGGTTGTCTCTGACAAAAACATTTGTCAAACCATTATCAATGAGGGTGCCTCGACATGTGTTATGTCTCTTTCTTGTTGGAAAGCCATTGGCTCCCCTTATTTGAATGAATCCTATAACACCCTTAAAGCCTTCAACGACTCCAATTTTCAGCCCTACAGTGTCCTTCCTTCGTTGCCCATCATGTTAAAAGGAAAAAAGGTCCAAGTCAAAGTGGAAGTCTTTGACGCTCCCCTTGATTACAATATTTTGCTTGGCCGTAGCTGGATCGATTCCATGCACGCAGTTGTGTCAACCCTTTTCCGTGTAGTACGTTTCCCTCATCAAGGAAAGGTTGTTACCGTCGAACAACTAGCCTTATTTAATTCCAATACCCATACTAGAAACGTACCGTTTATTGCTAAAACTCCATCGGGTTATGAGAACATCGGTGTAGGCCTTCTAAAAGACTCTTCGTTAATGGGTACTTTCCCCATTCCACCACCCAATGTTCCATGCTCGTCTGTTGCTTCTATCAACATGATCTCCACTTTGCCTCATGAACTTCCTGCGTCTCACTACCCCTGGATAGTACCTGACCCTGGAGATCATATTCGTTTCGGCGATGCAATGTCGTTAAGTCCGGTTGAATCCACCTATCAGGCCATTCAATCGGCAACACCTTCTACCCCCTCTCTTGGTGAGTTGTCTCCCGATCCTTTTCGTGTAATTTTTCCCACTGACGAGATGATCATGTCTGTCATGGAGGACACCCCTTGGGACGATTGGAATCATCGTTCCATCCTCTTTCTGGAGCAGCATACCATTGAGAACTACCAACGGATTTCGACTCCGTCGACCGTTGTCGTCATCTCCACCATTCCCAAGTCCGCACATGATGTGTTTTCCGAAGGGAACTTAAGCAATATCTCGCCCACTATTCCCCTTGACATATCCATCAAACCTGGGATTGTCGAACATGTCCATATTGGAGATTCGTGTTCTTCTGACGAAGTTGTCACCTACACATCCCTATTCAAAGAGTTTCGTGACATCTTCGCCTGGAGCTATGAAGAAATGCTAGGTATCAACCCTGAGATTGTGATACATGAGATAAAGACATACCCCAATGCTAAACCCATCCAACAACGCCTTCGTCTAGTTCACCCACATAAAGCGACTTCTATCAAGCTCGAAGTCGAGAAACTTATTAAAGCTCGATTTATTTATCTGGTGGCTCTCACAGACTAGGTTTCCAATCTTGTCCCAATTGACAAGAAACAAGGCACCATTCGTGTATGCGTTGATTATAGGGATATCAAAAAAGCTTGTCCCAAAGACAACTTTCCTACCCCCTTCATCGATCAAATTTTCGACAATTGCGCCGGAAGTAAAATCTTCTCTCTCATGGATGGTTTCTCCGGGTATAATCAAATCAACATTGTTCCCGAGGATCAACATAAGACTTCTTTTATTTTTCCTTGGGGTACTTTTGCCTATCGGAAACTTCCTTTCGGTCTCAAGAACGCTGGCGCAACTTTTCAACGTGCTATGTTTTATGCTTTCCATGATATCAAGCACATCGTTCAACCATATTTGGACGATTTACCCACTCATTCAATGCGCTGAGTCGATCACCCAACCCACCTCCGAGCCATTTTCGTTTGCTGTCGGTTCTATCGTATACGATTGAATCCTCATAAGTGCATTTTTTGTGTGGAATCTGGTCGCCTTCTAGGTTTTATCGTTTCGCGTCAAGGGATCTGGGTGGATCCTTTAAAGGTTGAGGCGATCCTTAATCTCCCTCCTCCTTCTACTCTTCGCCAGTTACAAAGTTTAGAGGGGAAAGCAAACTTTCTTCGTCGTTTTATCCCAAATTATGCTGAGATAACTCGTGGATTTACGAGGCTCTTAAAAAAGGGTTCAGAGTTCGTATGGGATACCATTGCCAACAATGCTTTTGAAGCTTTGAAATTGTCCCTAACGCGTGCTCCGCTTATCTTTCCCCCTGATTACAGTCACGATTATTTCCTCTACCTTGCTGCCTCGGATTACACCATTGGTATGGTTCTCATCCAAGAGGATGATGCTAATGACGAACATGTTATCTACTACTTGAGTCGAAGTCTAACACCTACTGAAATCAAGTATTTACATGTCGAGAAACTGGCCTTGGCTGCCATCTAAGCCGTCCAACGCTTTCGGCACTATATCCTCTCACGCAAGACTACAATGATTTCTCATTGCAACCCGATGCAATACATTCTCACCCGTCAATTGATAGGGGGAAAATACTCCAAATGGATTTTGATACTCCTGGAGTTTGACTTGGAATTCAAACGTGCCAAGTCTAATAAGTCCTTAGTCTTTGCTGAGTTGATCTGTGACTTTCCCCATTATGCAATAGAAAATGTAGCAGCTAATTCATGACCCGATGAATCTCTTTTCCTTATTAGCACTGATGATCTTTGGTATGGTGATATCATTATATATCTCCAAACCCATACTTTCCAGCCAACTTTGTCCAGTACTGAACGACGTCGAATACGATACCAAGCTCGTCAATACATTATCCTCGGGGATACTCTTTATCGTCGGGGGATTGACTTTGTTTTTCGACGTTGTCTAATGTTCGACGAAGCCGAGAAAGCTTTGAATGACTACCATTCTAGAGCCTGTGGTGGTCACATGTCTGGGTATTCTACTTCCCAGAAGATCTTATGGGTAGGGTATTTTTGGCCTTCATTATTTAACGACTGCATAATCATCGTTCAAAAATGCCATGCTTCCCAGACCTATAATAACAAGATACGGTCACATCCTGCTCCTCTTCACCCTGTGGTCTCAGTTGGTCCCTTTTCGAAATGGGGCATCGATTTCATGACATGTCACCCTCACTCAGCTGGGGGGAATGGTTACATTATTGTATCTGTAGATTACTTTACGAAATGGGTCGAGGCGATGCCGACATTTGACAACACTGGAAAGACCGCAACATTATTCATTTTTAATTACATCATAGCTCATTTTGGTGTTCCCCAAGCTATCGTCATTGATCACGGTAGCCACTTTAGGAATTTTATGATGTCCGAACTTACTGAAAAGTTGGGTCTTCGCCATGATAACTCAACGCCTTATTACCCATAAGCCAACGGCCAGGTCGAAGCAATTAACAAAGTTCTCATAACTATGCTTCGACGAATGATAGGGATTCATAAAACAAGTTGGCACACAATGTTGTTTTCAGCATTGTGGACGTACCGAACATCCGTCAAGTCCGCTACTGGGTTTACACATTTCCGGTTAGTCTATAGTGTGGAAGCCATTCTCCCAATTGAATGCGAGATATTCTCTTTAAAACTAGTTGTTGAACTCCTACCAAACACTTCTACTGAGGAAGAACGTCTATTGTATCTTATGCGATTAGACGAAACTCGACGCGATTCCACCCTAGTCATAGAAGCTCAGAAAAAGCGTGTCAATGCCCAATACGACAAACATTTCAAGCCTCACGTTTTCTCCGAAGGTGATATTGTTCTTCTCGATGAACAAGATCGAGATATGTTAGGAGCTGGGAAATTCAAAGCCATGTGGCGAGGTCCTTATATCGTTCGACAAGTTTTGGAAAAATGATCTTATGAGTTAGTAGATTAATATGGTATCCCTTTGAGTGAACCCATGAATGGTTTGTACTTGAAGAAGTACTATGCATAAAATCGTCTATGCACGAGTACTTGTATTTTTATTGTATC
The DNA here is from genome assembly GCA_009831015.1 of Picea engelmannii. Lineage (NCBI taxonomy): Eukaryota > Viridiplantae > Streptophyta > Pinopsida > Pinales > Pinaceae > Picea > Picea engelmannii. Next base: position 624,822 of record ML776616.1, read on the forward strand.
ATACTTCTTGTGTATTACTATAGCTTGCTTTTGTCGTTATCTGGTCTCTGCCCTTATGTGACATTGTGTTTGATTTCCAGATGTCGGAGTCTTCGCTACCTTATATTGGCTTCATTGATGGCACTAGCCGTAATACTTAAAACCTTGCTTCCGCTGCATGGGCAATGTACGCCCCTACAAACAAACTTGTCTCCTTACGAGGTGTGTGTCTCGGTCGTAAGACCAACAACATTGCAGAGTATAGCGCCGTTATTGAATTATTGATTGATGCTATCTCGCTTGGAATCCGTCATTTGGTTGTGCGACTCGATTCGCAGCTTGTAGTACTACAGTTAAGTAATGTCTATACTATTCAAAGTTCTACTTTGTTACAGGTGTATTTATGAATTCGCCTCTTGGAATGTTATTTTGATTATGTTGAATATCAACATATTCCTAGATGTCTAAATACATTAACAGATGCATTAGCTAACTATGTATTAGACAGACATTTGAATCATTTATAAATCAATCACATCAATGTTCACACAATACATGATAAACTGGTAGAAGCCATCTGTATATATAACGCTCAAAAGAGTTTTTTACAAAAAGTTTTGTCCAAAGACCAAAATATCAAAATTTGAAGCTCATAGCTTCTACAAAGTGACGTCATGGATGACGTTCATGGTAACACACGACTGCCCGAGAAACTCTACGGAGTTGTCGACTCATGGACCCTGACACTCCTACTGTATGATGTTGATCGCATCGTGGAACCTCTTCAAGAGGCATGTCTGGAATATCTGCAGTCAAGCCCTCTAGGTTTTGTTCCACTACTTGATAATCCTCGACATATTGTGGTGTTGGCACTACCTCTCTTCACTACCTAATGGGAGAATTACCAGGAGGTCGGTAAGGTCAAACATCTGTGTCATCAAAAATGAATTTTGTATTTAGTCTTTGGACGAACATATAAAACAAAAAACATTTGAATATGAAAATTTCACAAAAATATTTAAAAGAAAAAATGTGTGTACTACTTACCAAGTTCCCCCCACTAAACATCCTCTGGTAGCACTAAGTCCGGATCTCCTCGGAAATCCAACCTGGCATAAGCATAATCGTCAACCATCAACATCTGTGGTTGAAGCCAGTCAAAGAAGGTATCATCATACATGATGATCGGTCCAGCTACGTGCCAGTACATGAGCTAACACCATCTCGGCATTCTTGGATCCTTGGGAGCCGGTAAATTCCACTCCACCTGCAGCCTCAGTAATGGAACCCTCTCGAGAAAGAAGGACACTAACAAAGATCCGTACCCGAATTGCTTCAGGTTTCCTCGTCTGCATTTGGTCAACTGTATTTTTATACTACGAAGCACAGCATCTGCCCAGTTAAAAACCTGAGGTTCAGTACACTCGATGGCATACTGGAAGTAAATCTATAACGCCATGTGAGGAGAAAAAATCCTAGCCATCCGAGCTATGGTGAATAAGATAGTACGGAGGGTCAAATCCCGTACCCCCCAAATAACTACTTTACCTTTATTCCTCTATACCTCGGGAACACAGTGTAAGCGACAGTACTCACTCATGGGTAGTCCACCACCTCTGCTACCAGTCAGCCTCACATGGTACCTCCGCCATGATAGTCTAGTCAAGAATTAAATGTCCTCAATATATAAAGATAGTGTGTGGACCCCCACATGAAATACCTGCTGATCAGGATCCCACATACGCACAAGGTACTCTAATAACCTGACTTGGGCCCTCATGCCTAGGATACGAAAGTACTTCAGAAGGCCACAGTTTCTCAAAGAAGAAATAGTGGGTGGATGATTTCTGAAAATAGCATTGTCTTCTTCGTGCTCCCTTTCGCGCCATTCAAGAACCATTTTGATGGCCAATTACCTGCATAAGAAGCACAAAAAGAGGATTAGCAACTCTATTCATGAATTGGTTCTTTTTTATTGGGTAAATTCTTAAAAAACTTGTGTGATTTGCAGTTCTCGCAAGTGCCCTTTGGGCATAGTGCGAGAACCTCGCAGGCTTCTGTGGGCTCACCTGAGAGAATCACCCATTCTCGCAGGTCCCGTGTAGCCCACTTGCGAGAATGGTTGAGCGCAAGTAGGGCTCATAAAATCAACTCAAAAAATGAATTTTAACCAATGAAAATGCAAAATTAAACCATGAAAGAGTAGAAGACAAAGAGCCTACCTCACTATCGCTGACAGCTCACCAAATGGATGCTCGTAACTCCAACAATCTGACGCCGAACTTCGAGGGTAAAAGAGGGGGTTTTGAGCTCAAATAGTGGAAAAGTGAAAATGATATGGTAAAAAGAGTTTTACTCCTTTATATTCACTTTTACCATGTTATTTGGTTTTTATGATTATTTATCTATTAAACCCTAATCCCTAATGTCCTTTTGAGTGTAAATTTTGCAGGCGTAATGACTTCGATGTTCATATATAGGGATGCGGACATATTTTTTCTTTGTCATCACGTGTTTTGATTGTTTTTTATGGTTTTTGTATAAAACCGCGAGCGTGGTCTTTGTCTGTTCTCGCACTCGAAAATACATGAGAACGCGATCGAGCATACTTTTATCACTTTTTCGGGCTCAACAAGGTTATACAAAAAATGAACCCCCCTGGAGTCCTCTTTACGCTCTTTTCAGACTCTCTAAACATGAAAAGATAGCCGAGCGACTTTGCTATTTTCACGCTCGATAAAGTATTTGAAGAAAGCGTCTGGTGAGAGATAATTTATCTCTTTTTCGGTCTGATCTAGACTACTTTACGAAAAAGGAACTGAGAGATTTCTCTTTTAAGTGTTTTTCCAAACTCTATAATCATGAAAAACCTTCGAGTTTTCTATCTTTGGACTCGTTAAACAAACATCGACAGACCCGTAATGGGACTGAACGACTCCTTCTTAGGGTTCGTTAAACATACTCCAAAGGAATTATCTGAAGGATAATCTTATATCAACAAGCATATGTTATCCTCCTCAAGCTTGCATAAAAATAAAGAGGTACTCACCAGAAATGGTGGGGGAAAATTTGGGAAAGGGATATGTTATCATCTTCGTATTGATGGGAAGTAAGTGTCGCTCTTGAACATGACACCCCCCATTCATTATATTTGAAGTCGGTTTGGGAAATCCATTTGTCTCTCATTTTATTTGCTACAAGGTCATTGCCTATGTCGTCTTTGATTCAATGTTTCCAAATCATTGGTCGTGTCGTTCATATGTTCAAGAGAAGTCTATTTGAAACCTCTATTGAGTCAGCCATCTGCAGTTGTCCATTCTCTCTGTGTCAGCCTTCCCTGTGTCTAGTTCAATTTACATCATACTCTGTTCCACCTTCAAAATCTGTTACTCATTTTGTGTCATTGATGGGGGATACATCAAGGCCCTCCTGTGATGATTTTTATTCCGTCAACTTCAGCTCATTATCCGGAATCAAGACTTAGAAATTTTTGGTACCTTGGAGCTTGCATGCCTCAATGGCAGGTTTCCTCGCTTTCGACAGTGGGTTTACATCATTGACCCCTGATCGAAAGATTCCATCAGTTGTTCAACTTCAAGTCACTCATTCACACTCGATGGATTGTACTAGAGTACCTTGGGAGTCATTGACATCAATGGTGATTTCCCTCACACTTGTTAACGGTTTCATCAATGACTGGTAATCAAGTGGTTTCTGCCATGTTCGACTTCAACACATGTAATCACATGGTTAGATTCATACTTTTGGGCGACGAGATTGAAGACCCTGGATATCATCTCTTTGTCCAAGTTGCGATGGAGTATGTATAATCTGTGACACATAGATCCACTGTGTATGTCTCATGGCTATGTCGTCTCAATTTGAATTTTCTCGCATAGATCCACAGTGTATTCCTGGTGGCTATGCTATATTTTGACAGCATGGATCCGCAGTGTATGATTGGTGGCCATGACCTATGTCTAAAATGTCATTTGTCTATGATTAGAGTATGGGAATGCCTACCTCAGAATTGGTATATATGATATTCTACAGATGCTTGGTTGTTCACAGGTTTCCGATTAGGTGTGCTCCTGGTTTTCGACACACACATGAAACTTACAAAGTCTTTTGGCTATTACCGATTCCAACCTCATACTTTGGGGGGCATTCTGTTACCCATGATTTTGGTCATCATGATGGTGTACTCAGGCTCTTCATAAGAACGTTCTCCTAAGAAACGTTACTTTCATCTCTTCCCAGAAAAATCATTTTTGAAGAAGGTTTGCAGGCTGCTAATATATTAGGGTGTGAGAATGACCCATTCTCGCAGGTTGCCTTAAGCCAGGGTGTGAACTTCTCGCACTGTGTTGAATAGCTAGGGTGCGAACTCGTCCTAAAGAATGGAAAAAGATCAATTCTTGATGGTTCTAGAAGGGAATCTTCTAGAAGAATGGGTTGGAATTCGAATGGTTATCCTTGTACTGGATTCCCTGATATTGTGGGATCATTCTTATCCAAGTAACTATCTCATTCTCTCCTATATATTGAGGGAATTCCCATGGAAAAGGTTAAGCAAGATTCATTGGAGAATTGGTGAAAGAATTGTGTGAAGGACTTAGCTTGAACAACAGCTTGGAGACTCTAGCAAGTCTATCAAGAGGATTTGATATTCTTCATGCAAATATTGAGCAAGTGTGTGTGTTGGAACCAAGAGCCATCGAAAGGAAGCTTGTGACATCAAGGCGATCAGGTTGTAATCTTCATTTTCAATTAATATGATTCAGTGGCATGTCCCTTTCCCATAAAGCTATTCTCACTTTATTGTATAATTCCTTGATCATACACATAAGTTGACAGTTGAATATATTTTGCTATATTCACTTTGGTTGGTTTGTGTTGTCTTGGTCTTGACCTCATGAGAGCACCAGAGTGAAGCGGGAGCAACAAAGACCCTAGGAAGCGATACTAAGGTATGTTACTTGTTCCTTCCTACTAGCTAATTCAATGGTCAAAACTTAGGGAAAGAGACATGTCCTATCTTGTTTTGTTCTAGATCCAGGTGGATCTAGGGAGATCTGTTAGTGTCCGCACCTACCGATTAGTCCAATAACACCCGTTTCATATTGAACAAACTTTTTGAATCGTGGGTTTCTAGATAGGCGGGTTCAACATTGTGTTTCCATTGTTCTGCCACCTGCAAACAACACCCGGACTTTCGTGATCTACAAATTAGCAAACAAATTACCCTTCTTCTCATTTTCTTTATCTTTATGTTTACTTGGTCCTTTTTCCAAATGTCTCATTCTTTTATATACAACACCCGAAGTTCTGCAATATACAAATTGCTTGCTCAACATTGTGCTTCCACTATTCCCCTACGTATAAACAACACCTGAAATTTTGTGATATACAAATTGATGGACGAAATATGTCATTGTGACATATGAAATGTATAACGCTTGGTCGCTCTTCACCATCCCTTCTACCTCCGTGCTTCTTTCTATATATGCAATTATTAATCTTTAATGCTAGTAGTTCATCGTGCAGGAACCATTGATATTATCATTTAATGTCCAGAAGGCCGGAGAATATTTTTCATTAATATGAATTAAACCAATATTTGCGGAGAAGAGTGTTATCCTTTCCAAGTATTCATTTCAAACATGATACAATCTCTTTCGTGCGTCGGCCGGTTGGCACCTTTAAGAAATCTCTAATTCTTAATCGCTCTTTGTCGTCACTGCCACCTTTGTACTTTTTCCTAAATATGAAATTAGTAAGATTTAATGGTAACAATTCATTATGCACGAATCCTGTAGATTGTCATTGATCAGTGAAAGGCTCAAGGAGATGTTCCATTGATAGACATTAAACCAAGATTTGTGGATGGTTATATTATCCCTCCTCAATTTTCATTTCAAACATCATCTGGAGAAAATGGAAATTCTCGTTACCTTATGGTAGAAGTTCTGTCTAGATACAGTAAACACCTTCGGGCATGATTTCTAGAGGTTCCAGTATTCCAGGGCATATTCTTACTACTCATCTCCCTCCTCCCAGGAGAAAAAAAGGAGATGGTTCGTTGGTGCACCGATAGATATATTTCAAGCCAAAGAATTCCAAGGCAACCTTACCTGCTCAGAGAACCTTCCCAGTTGCATTGATGGATGGTGCAGAGGTTGATGCGATGGATTCTGATCCAGAAGAAGATGATCTGATGGATGATGATACAACAATGGATGAGGGCAATGCAGAGACTATTCCCACTCCTACGCCCAAATTGAAATCAACCATAACGGGTGGTACTTCCCGGATCGATGATGGCGGTCCTGAAAACACCAAAAGAAGGAATTTTAGAAAATAAAATAATGTTGAATGCAATAGCCACTTTGTAGCTCGAAAGTAGGAATTCGAGAGGTCCAAATTAGTCCATTCTAGGCGAAAGTATTTCACTGTAAGGAAATGATCTGTTGATGCTCCCAAAGATATATTTCAAGCCAAAAATCTATCCAATTGTGGGACCACTGTCCTGTTCTCTGGATATACAGTCAACATCTTTGGGACTGAGGACCAGAACTCCCACTGGTGCAAGGCATATTCCTACTAGTCATCTCCTTCCACCCAGAATGGACTAATTTGGGATTCTAGAATTACACGTGCAACCTCTGTCCCTGAAGTTTTCAACTATGGAGAGGCGGTTTCTTGGTGTGTCCTAACTTTCATTTGAGGTCTATTACATTTTCCCTGAAAATTATTTGATCTTCTTCCTCATGGAAAGCTTCTGAGAACTATCAATTTTACCATAGGATGATCCATCGAGGAGAAAACTGCAAGGTTTTCTTAAAAAAAAAAGGATGGTAATAATTTTTGTATGCATGTTGAAGAGCATCTCGATGACTCATGCATGTTGTAGATCCTGTGCCTATTTTTGTGACAGATATGTTCAATGTTTTGGCCCAAAGAACTCAGTCCAATTTCTAAGGATAGATATACAGTGCTCAATGTTCTTTTTTTTTAATGGATTTACTATTAAAAACATTTCCTTGGAGCCTTGGTTGTTGCTTCTTTTTTGGATTTAACACCTCTTATGTTAAGCCCTAATATTGGCTCATTACCCCTTTATTGGGGCATAATATATTAGTAATGTTATTTTATTTATGTCGGCTTTAGGCCATTAGTTGTAATTATACCTCCTAGTCTCGTATATATTCCAATGAGACATTTTCATTTTGAATCATCTTGTACTTGAACATTTAAGTGGGGTAAAAGGAGGTTGCCCCCTCGAAGAGGCTTATTATCTGAAATTATCTCTTTTTCAAGGCATTGAGTACTTTTTCTGAGGATTTTCTATGCTATATTGATATTTGGTTCCTAACATATGGTATCAGAGCTCAAGGTCTTGGGGTTTCGCTGCTACATATGAGACACCTTGGAATTTTCGCTATAACATTTTTTCTACAACATTTCAGAAGGAACGGCTTGGAGTATATTTATTATACGGATCAAGGTACGTTGGGTTCAAAATTAATCTCCTGAGGCCTTATACTTTCGGATATACAGCCTCTACAAGATAGGGTTCTGGAATCATCCTGAACTGAGTCATTGTGGAATTTTCGCTATAAAAACTTTTCTGTAATGTTTCATACCCTAAACTATAGAGGATATTTACAGAAATTAGTAAGGTATCCGTGGTAAAAATTTCATCTTCTGGGTCATCTCAAATTTGTAGATACACCCTGTGTAAGATAGGGTATCTGATTAGTCCTATTGACTAGTCTCAAGAAGGTGTTCCAAGTAAAACAATCATAAATTATTCCTAGAGTATTCAAATTGTGTGGGACTGGTTTCATTGTATTGTGGACAATATTTAGTATTTCTAGTGCGAGTTTCAAAATTTTATATCAATTATTTTGTGCGGGGCACACTATACAAGTGAGATCTCATGGAAAGACCAAAAATCGGAAATTTGTAGGGAAGTTACCGTAAATTCCACTTGGCACATCCAATTTTGATCAGACCTATGGAATTGCAGAGAAGAAATATTAGAGAAATACATAAAATAAAGTGTCATACTCAGAAGGGCCGAAACTTGGGAGATACAACAAAAGAAATATTGTCTAGCAGAACCACCTCAAACTCAAGATTCAAAAGTGATACTTGGCCAACATGCCACCCAAAAAGGGAACTTCTACACCAAATAAGCCTACATAAAATCCTACTTGGACTCTTGATGAAGGTGAAGAAATGTGTAGGGACATAAATGAACTACAAAATAAGATGGATTCAATGGAAGCTAAGTTGGATACTAAGATAGATTCAATGGAATCTAAGTTGGATACTAAGATGGATTCAATGGAAGCTAAGTTGGATACTAAGATGGATTCAATGGAAGCTAAGTTGGATACTAAGATAGATGGTTTAAAAGGGGAGATCATGGAAGTATAAAAAAAATTTGTAACAGAGAAGACACCTGAAAGTGAAAATGCATCCCATGAAATTCATGATGAGGACAAAAGGACGGTGAATCAAGAATGGAGAAACTCCAACTTTGGTTTGAAGACCAACCACGTTCCTAAGATCGATATGATTAAGTTTGATGGCAAGGACCCAATCACATGGATACTTCAGATGGAGCAATTCTTTGATCTCCATAATGTGCCACATACACAAAAGGTATGAATCGCTTATTTATATTTAGAACCTAATCAATTTGTATGGTATCGATGGCTTTGTTCTCGCAAATCACTCATCACTTGGAAAATTTTCACGGAATAAATGATAGCACACTATGAGGATACAAGGAGTAATACCTTCTTTAGCCAATTGATAAATCTCAAGCAAAAAGGTTTAGTTACCGAGCACATTGAGAACTTCCAAAGATTGAATATAAAGGTAACTGATATTCCAGATGAGCACTTGATTGATGTATTCATAGGAACTTTAAAGGATAACATTCAACATGAAGTTCGCCTTTGGGAACCCAAATCATTGG
>ML776616.1:636638-647455 GCA_009831015.1 Picea engelmannii
GGTTCAAGCAGTGGAATATCACATCGAGAATCAACAACAAGTTCTCCAAATCTTAAAGGACAACCTGACCATGGCACAAAATCACATGAAACAACAAGAAGATCAACATCGTAGTGAAAGAAGTTTTGAAGTAGGGGATTGGGCATTTTTAAGACTACAACCATACAAACAGATGTCCCTCAAGAAATCCAAGAAGGATAATAAATTATCACCAAAGTACTATGTCCCTTATAAGGTGTTGCAAAATATTGGTACTATGGCATACAAATTGGAGCTGCCTGCATCTTGACGAGTACACCCAGTTTTCCATGTTTCATGCTTAAAGAAGGTTATAGGCGACAAGATCCCAGTTCAAACTATATTTCCAGAACTTGACGAGGAAGGAAAAATCATATTGGATATGGAAGCCATCACTGACACAAGAATTCACCTGCTGAGGAATAGATCCATTTCAGAGTATCTCATTAAATGGAGGAAACTACCGGCTGTAGATTCCACTTGGGAAGATGAGTCTTTTATACAGAAGCATCCAGGGTTACTCAAGCGTTGTGGACAACACTTGTATCAAGGGGAGGGGCATGTTAAGCCCTAATATTGTCTCACTACCCCATAATTGAGGCATATTATATTAGTAATGTTATTTTATTTATGTCGGCTTTAGGCCATTAGTTGTAATTATACCTCCTAGTCTCCTATATACACCAAGGAGACATTTTCATTTTGAATCATCTTGTACTTGAACATTTAAGTGGGGTAAAAGGAGGTTTCCCCCTCGAAGAGGCTTATTATCTGAAATTATCTCTTTTTCAAGGCGTTGAGTACTTTTTCTGAGGATTTTCTATGCTATATTGATATTTGGTTCTTAACATCTTCTCATTGGCATGGTCTGGTAGTCTCGTAGTTCTTCGATATTGTATTTTCTTAGGTAATTTGTTCTAAAATGGAGCATCTAACAATTATATGACAATGAATTGTGTCGATCCATCAAGCTTTTATGGAAACAAAAAATGAATTTCAGACAGTTTCAAACAAATGTTGAATTCTATTCGTAATGTAGATAGAACATAGCAATACCAAATCACAATGTTGCAGCAAGATCGCCATTCTTGTATCTAGACATGCAATTATTAAGCTTTAATGCTAACAACCCATAATGCAAGAAGTTTAATACTTAAGTTAATATGTTACAGTCATGGAAGAATGTTTCAAGAACACACTTACTCCCACAAGTTGCAATAAAATCTAATCTTCAACAAAGAATTTGCTGACAATTACTAGAAAAAGATGGTTTTGCAACAATGGGGCTTATTTGAAACCAATTCACGCTTACGAAAATTGCCCTCCGTCTTTCTATTTTCCCACTCTTTTATCCCTTGTAATTTCTCTTTCTAGTTACTTAGTCATTTTTTTTGAAAATGTCTTGCTGCGCGGATTAGAGGATTCACGTGTTTCGACCGAGCGCTTCCCCTTGTCTAAATTGCACTTTCCATTGTTCCATGACCTGAAAATAACACTTCGGCTTCTGCGACATGCAGATTTACTTCTAGACTCCCACATCATCCCCTCTTCCGTGTTACACATTTTGCACCGAAATGTTCCGATATATACAATTTGACAGTCGGGGCCTTACGATTCCTCGGGAACCTGTCACCCTATTTTGAATCCTGTCCGACCGCTTTCCACACTTGACCATTTCTTGACATCTCTTTGGTAGCGCAGATTTAGGAAATTTCTAGTTATTGTTTCCTGTTCCTGCTACCTTCATATTTCTTTCCAAGTATATGAAATATGTATACAACTTCTCCAACAAAATATATAAAACATCTTGCCAAGAAATTGAATATCTATTGCATATTTAAATATATTGGACCTTCTTTTCCTTTTTCTATACTTGACTAAATTGTCTTTTCTTTTCCCCCTCTACTCTCTCTTTCTCATTACTTAGTCGTTTTTTCGAAAATGCGACTCCGACCAACCACTAGCCATTCGATGCCTAGGCACTTTTCAGATCGTGAATTCCCCAGCATGCAACCTCTATATTGCACTTTCATTATTCTTTGGCCCGCAAACAACACCAGACCTCCGCGATATACAAATTTGTTGTCTCACTCCCACATCATACCCTCTTCTGTGATACACAATTTTCACTGGAAAGTTCTAAGACCTGCAATTTGACCTTCGGTCCTCACGTCTCCTGGGGAACTATTGTCACCCCGTTTTGAAGCCCCTACGTCCACTTTCCATATTTCTCCATTTCTTGGGATCTCTTTTGCGCCTCCAATTCCATACTTACCCAACTTTTTTCATTTGCAGATTCCCAGACATGCGGACTTCACTTCCAGTTTCCTTGACTTGCAAACAACCCCCCCCCCCTTGTTTCCAAGATATACAAATTGACTTCCAGACTCCTACGTTAGCCCTCTTTCATGTTACACAATATGCACTCAAAAGTTCTGATCAATTCAATTTGACCATCGGGCCCTCATGTCTCCTCTGGGACCCTTGTCAGCCTATTTTGAGGCCCGTCCGACCACTTTCCACGACAATTTCTTGCAATCTCTTTCACCGATCGTTGGGTTGGTGGGTTCAGACAATTTCCAATTCCTAGTTGTTGTTTTCTATGCCCGCCACCTTCGCACTTTTTTCCAAGTATATGCAATAAGTATATAACTTCTCCAGAAACATGCATAAAAGATCTTGCCAGGAAATGGAATATCTATTACAGATGTGAATATATTAGCCCTTTTCTTCGGTCTTCTATACTTAACCAAATTATCGTTTCTGTTTTCCCTGTAATTTATCTTTCTCATCACTTAGTCATTTTTCTGAAAATGTCTAGCTGCATAGGTTGGCAAACTTGCGGGTTCATGACTCCTACATCAGCCCCTTTTTCGTTTTACACAGTATGCACTCAAAAGTTTCGATCATACAATTTGACCGTCACGCCCTCATGTCTCTTCAGGAACCCTTGCTAGCCTATCTTGGAGCCCTTCTTCCAAATTCGTACATCATCCCCTCTTCTGTGTTACACAATATGCACTCAAAAGTTCTGATCAATACAATTTGACCATCGGGGCCTCATGTTTCCTCGGGAACCCTTGTCAAGCTATTTTGAAACCTGTCCAACTGCTTTCCATGACCATTTTGATATAGATTTTACGAGCAGAACGAAATTTCTACAGATTATTAACAGGTAGTTAACAAAAAATAAAAGAGATACAATAAAATTGGTTTTCTATTCAATAACGAAATAAGCTGAAACTATAAAATGCAGCGGAAACAAGCTTGCTGGAATGGTGGCGGCTTATCTCTGAGAAGAGATGTGACGACTGCGCTCATTCATAGGAAGATGATTACAATGAGGAGCTGAAGGCCTTTTTACAATAAACGGGAATTCCAAAAACCCTAGACATCCAAAAACCTAACCCTAGGAGATGAAGTGCCAAAAGTCATGTGGGCCTCGTTTGGGTAAGTTAGTACATCAACTTCCCAGGGTCGTAACTTTTGCACATGATCTCTGTTTTAGGCGCATGATAGCCCATTGGAAAGGTATCATCGAGGAGATTCATTTTAGGGGAAATTTCGAAGGAACTTAGATATTGCAAACCCATTTTCCCAAAAAAACATTGTTTAGGGCCTCAAAATGGTTACGGAAGTGAAAACTGCTAAAAATAGTAAATTATCAAAATTGTCAGAAAACTGTTTTGAGCCAGTTGGAAAAGGTGGGTGGCCACCGATATCCACCTGGATCAATCCTCCCTCCTTAGTAAGAAATGGTATCCATTGCATTGAGGTCCCCCATCAAATGAGGAAATGTCTGTTGAATTTGGCCCTGGGTGAGCCACTTGCCTTGTTGCAGGAGCTGCCCTGCTTTGACGACTCGATAAAGATGGATCATTTGTTGTTGAGTGCCCTTGATCTATGTTTCCACAATATGATCACTAGATGCATGTTGTATGAAGTTTGGGTTGAGCTCTATTGGTGTCATTTTTTCTTCTACTTCTGAGGTGTCCAATAATGGTGAGAAATAAGGGCAAAGGAGATCCACATTGAACATTGGGTGCAGGCCAAGGAAAGGAGGAATGTTGAGCTCAAAAGAATTATCCCCCATGGCCTTGGTGATGGTGTACGACCCATAACAAAGTGAGAGAGTATTTCGATGGGGTCCTGTATGGCATTCTTTCTGCAAGTGCAACCAAACTTTGTCATCCACCTGAAACTTATGTGGCACCCAATGTTGATCATGGCGTTGTTTGTACTTGTCATTGGACTTCTGTATTATATCCTGAACCTATTGGTGGATGTGTTGGATCCTCTCAATGAAACAGGTGGCTTTGTCAGCTTCAGTTCGAGTAGGAGATGAGTCGGTCGAGGTGACTGCAAGGGGAAGCACAACATCTATGGGACCCAGTGGTTGGAATCCCAACCCCACCTGAAAGGGGTTGTGATTGGTTGATCTATGCAGGGTTCGGTTGTAGTTATGATGGACATAGGGAAAGATATCATCCCATTTGTGAGGGTTCTTTGAATTATACATTCGAAGGATATGCACAATCATTTGATTTACGACTTCAGTTTGACCATCTGTCTGGGGGTGGAAATTCGTAGATTGGTGAGCTTGGTCTCCAACAGTGACCAGAGGATCGACCAGAATGTGCTGAGAAATTGACTTTCCAAATCTGAGACAATGGTTTGTGGGATTCCAAAATTCACCCAGACTCGTTCAAAGAAGAGCTTGGTAGTATCCTCTGTTGTGATGTTCTTCTTGCAGGCAACCAAAATCGCCATCTTAGAAAAGAGATCAACAACCACAAAAACATAGTCATTTTCCCACTTGGTGGATGGGAGGCCCGACATGTAGTCCATTGATATGGATTCCCATGTCCTGTCAAGAGTAGGAAGAGTGGTGTACAAGGCCTATTTCTTAGTGGTCGGTTTGGCAATAGCACAGGTAGTGCAGGAACTGATATACTTTTTGACCTCCTGTCAAAGTTTCGGTCAGTAGAAATGTTTCTGTAGCATCACCACTGTCTTTTCTACACCAAAGTGTCCTTCCACCTGACTATAGTGGGATTCCCATATCAGCTTCACTCACTCGCTTGATGGAAAACAAATATGGCCCAGATGACACAAAAACCCCTATTGAAGATGGAAATTATTGACAACTACGTTTTCCCCCAATATTTGGTAGGCGATGGCGAAGTCTGGGTTTGTCTCATAGAGTTGGGGCCATCTAGAGGTATCATGGCCATAAGAGAATAGCACCATAGTGAGTGTCGCAACTGGCGATCTGCTGAGGTAATCAATGACGCGATTGGTGCTTCCTATTTTATACTTGATGTTGAGGTGGAATTGTTGCAAATATGTGGACCACTTTTGATGGCGGTCATTCTGAAATTTTCCTTGTGTCTACATGAACTGCAGTGGCTTATGATCAGTGTGGTTGACTGTCTCCTTCCCAAGAATGTAATGTCTCCACTAACGACAGGCTTGCACAATGGATTACATTTCTTTGTTGTAAGTAGGGTACATACGGAAAACATATGATAGTGTCTCATTATGATAGGCCACGGGGTGCCCGTGCTGAGTGAGAACGACACCCACAATGTAGTATGAAGCATATGTCTTGATCTCAAAGGTTTGTTATAGGTCTGGTAGTGAAAGTACGAGGGTTGAGCACAAGCACTGCTTCAAATCATCGGATGATTTTTGTTGGGACCGGAACCATGCAAATTCCTCCTTACCACCACCCCTGGTTATTTGGCTGAGGTCCCATGCAATATGGGAGAATCCCAACATGAACCTGCGGTAGAAATTAGAAAGGCCCAAGAAGCTCTGAAGCTGAGTGAGTATGGTTGGGGCTGGCCAGTAACGGATGACCTGGATCTTGGTTGGATCCACATGTACACCATGCTGATCAACGATGTAGCCCAGGTAATGGACCCTCTCCATGCTGAAGGGGCATTTTTCCAAAATGGTGTATAGCTTGTGCTACCACAGGGTGTGCATAACCTGCTGAATATGCTGCAAGTGTTCTACCCAAGTCTTGTTGTAAATGAGAATGTCATCCAGATACACCACTACAAAATTATTGGTGAATGGTCGCAAGATATCATCCATCAACCTCATGAAAGTGGCTGGAGCATTTGAAAAACCAAAGGGCATGACCAACCATTCAAAAAGGCATTCCTTTGACTTGAAGGCAGTCTTCCATACATCTGTTTGTTCTATCAGGATCTAGTGGTAGCCATACTTCAGATCAATCTTACTGAAGTATTTGGCCCCCATGAGTTGATCAAGGAGTTCATCGATTCTGGGAATCGGGTACCATTTTCTTGCTGTGATTTTATTCAGAGCCCGATAATCAATGCAAAGTCGTCAGGTTCCATATTTCTTCTATACTAGCATGATTGGGCTCCCACAAGGTGATGAGATGGGATAGATGTACCCCTTGTGGAGAATTTATTGGATCTATCGCTTGATCTCCTCATTCTCTAACAGAGAGTGGTGATAGACTGGACCATTGGGTAGTGGTGTCCCGGGGATCATTTTGATGGGGTGCTTGACCTGGCAGTGCAGAGGTACCCCAGTAGGTGAAGAGAATATATCTGAGTATTCTTCCATGCCCTTATCTACTTGCTTCTGCTGTGTGGAGAGGTCAGCCACAAAGACCCTGGATGTGGCTGTGATCTTTCACTTATTCTGAGATAGAATCAAGAATAAGACAAGCTTCCCCGTCTGAGAGATGACCTTTCTCCATTTCCTAGTAGAGATCAAGGAAATAACAGTAGGTGGGACTTCCTTGGGTATCCTATACAATTTCCTATTCAAAGTAATAATAACACTACCAGGCCTAGAATCATATACAACATGACGTTTCCATAAATAAGGTTGGCCCAAAAGAACATCACAAACTTTGAGAGGAGAAACATCACATAATACCTTGTATTTGAAGGGCTTGATGTCATACGACAGTCGACACTGCTCGCTGACGTGGAGATCGCTTCCTTGGCGGAGCCATCCAATGTTATAGGGTTGTGGGTGCAGCATTATCGGTAGGGCCAGCCGATTGATGACCTCTACTGATATGAGGTTCTTTTGTCTACTGCTATCAACGATGAAGTGAAGCGGGGTGCCTTTTACCCACATCTGTGAATGGAAGAGGCTCTCTCCTTCTTCTGGATCGTCTGGTTCACCAGGATGGATCTTGGTGGTAGCAACGATGGCACTGGGTTCTACGTCAATGATCCATCTTCCCCTTTCTAGTTCTGGCTCAGATTCAAAACCCATATCTGATTCAAAATATTTCACTTCAGCCACCAGCGACTGCTTTGAGTGGCAGTCAACAGTGTTATGCCAAGGGCTCGTACAAAAGTCGCACCACTTCCCGATATCTTTCTTCATATTTCTGGTGTCCTTATTTGCATGTGGCTTGGAATGGTTGTCCTGATACTGTCCATATTTTCTCTGTCCTTTGTTCTGTGGGTTGGGTCCACCCTTTCCTGGATTTTTTTGTGAGGGGTTCACAGGCCCAAATTTTCACGTCTTTTGTTTGAGCTTCTACTCAATTTTGACAGCATATCGGTAGGTCGCGCCCAAGGATGAGATGTCCATAAATTCCATTTTGATCTGGATGTATCTATGCAGAGCACCGCGATACTTGAGCACTAGATGTCACTCTGAATCTTTGATACCCATCTTGGTGCGCAAGGTATGGAATATATTTTTTAAATCTGGTGCTACTTAGTCTCTTTCTTGCTGTAGTGTGGTCCATTTGGTATACAAGTCATCATAACTTCTGAAAGGGTATTATTGTTCCTTAATAGCATCCCTGAAGGATTCCCAAGTGGCAATGACTATAAATAATTAGGTTTCCTCTATTTCCTTTTTCTCACAGAAGGTTTCCCACCAATCTTTGACATGGGGAATGACTTTGAGGAGTGAAAAAGTAATCTTTTCTCTATTCGAAAAGTTATGGACATAAAAGTACCCTTCTAGTAGATTCAACTACTTATCTACAACATCTGCATCTATATGACCTTCAAATATAGGAATATCGAAGTTTATTTGTACCTTGAAGGGGGCGGTCCCTCTGCTCGAAGAAGATGTGTCACCTATTGGTAGTCGTTGAATGATTTGCGCGAAACTATCCATCATCTCGTTCCTTTGTTGTGTGAGGGCTTCCTCAATCAACAGATTGAAAGGATATCCTATCTCGTCATATTTATTTTCTCCTTCCATGATAGTTCACTTCAGCATGTGAGATATTTTGTCCTCAAGAGAAACAAGCTCGAGACCCAACTCTTTGTACTCCGACCTTGTTGGGGACATGCATTAAGACGATAAGGAGAAGACGACTTTGGTACCAATGATATAGATTTTATGAGAAGAACAAAATGAATACAGATTATTAACAGGTACTTAATACAAAATAACATAGATATAGTAAAAATGGTTTTCTATTCAATAAGGAAATAAGTTGAAACTGTAAAATGCAGCGGAAACAAGCTTGCTGGAATGGTAGCGGCTTATCTCTGAGAAGAGATGTGACGACTGCACTCATTTGCAAGAAGATGATTACAATGAGGCTTTGAATACCTTTCTACAATAAACAGGAATGCCAAAAACCCTATACATCCAAAAACCTAACCCTAGGAGATGAAGCGCCAAAAGTCATGTGGGCCCCATTTGGGTAAGTTAGTACATCAATTTCCCGGGGTCGTAACTTTTTCATACGATCTCCGTATTAGGCATATGATAGCCCATTGGAAAGGTATCGTTGAGGAGATTAATTTTAGGGGAAATAATAGAGGATATTGCATATTGCAAACCCGTTTTCCCAAAAAAAATCGTTTAGGGCCTCAAAACGGCTTTGGAAGTAAAAACTGCTAAAAATAGTAAATTACCAAAATTGCTAGAAAATTGTTTTGAGCCAGTTAGATAGGGTGGGTGGCCACCAATATCCACCTGGATCACATTTATTGCAATCTCTTTCAAGGATCGTAGACAATTTCCAATTCCTAGTCGTTGTTTTATGTGCCCACCACCTTCACACTTCTTTCCAAGTATATGCAATAAGTATATAACTTCTCCAAAAACATGCAGAAAAGATCTTTCCAAGAAATGGTATATCTATTACAGATGTGAATATATTATCCCTTATTTTTCGTCTTCTATAATTAACCAAATATCCATTTCTCTTTTCTCTGAACTTTATCTTTCTCATCACTTATTCGTTTTTAAGTTTTTCCGAAAATGTCTAGCTACGCGGGTAGGTGGAATTGCGGGTTCACGTTTGCACTCATGATTTTATATCACGACACTGATTGACCGCTTCCCCATTCCATACCCATCCACTTCTCCAACCACAGATTCCAGGATAAGCATGCTCTAGATTGCACTTCTATTATTCCATGACCTAGAAACAGTACCTTGACTTTAGTGATATACCAATTTACACCCGGAATCACATCATACTATCTTCCGTATTACAGTCTACCTATCATGCCCTCTTCCATGGTACACATTTTGCACTAAAATTTTTTGAGACATACAATTTGACCTTCGTGTCCTCACGTCTCCTGTGGAACTATTGTCACCCCATTTTGAAGTCGGTCCATCCGCTTTCCATACTTCACCATTTCTTTGAATTTCTTTCGCGGATCGTCGGGTTGACGGGTTCAAGAAATATCCAATTCCTAATCGTTGTTTCCTGTGCCCGTGCCCTTTGCAATTAGAAATTAGAAATTATATATAATATCTTATTTCTAAGTATGCAATTAGCATGCGTTAATGCTAAACTAGGATTTGAGGAGATCTCCCATTAATACGCATAAAACCAAAATTTTTGGATGGTTATATTAACCCTTCCGAATGTTAATTTAAAACATCATGGAATGTCATTTGGGCGTCACTATCGACAATGATCCTATGACAACACTCATGCTTCTGATGTCGGTGACCTAGACACACTGCAAAGCAACACTGAATTGTACAAGCAACAGGGAAAAGTCCTCGGTGAGAAGAGTGTTCAATCAACGAATAACACTCCCAAAAGCACGACATCCCGGAGCATCGCTCCAATGGCCCACCACAAAAATAAATAAATTCAGAGTTCTTCAAACAGAGGAGGAGATAATGACCCTCCTCACCCTAAAATTGATAGTTCTCATAAGCTTCCAGTAGATAAGAAGAGAAAAAAAATGTGGGATAGGCGGAAGAGCCCGAAATTCAGAGTGAGAACATGGAACTTGAGCCTGCTCTGGATAAAGTAGTCCTCTACCTTGAACATCCCAGAGGCGCGATCCAACATAGTCATCCAATGGACATATCAAATATCGAAAATTTTGAGGAAGATGAATCCTTCGTGTTCTAGAGCGTTGTTTTTTACAGCAAGTCCAAAAAATTGATTATTGAAAAAAAAGATGTAAAAAATAAGAAAGAAAAATCTTGTTCATAGGTTATCCTTACAAACATGCGGCCATATGACGCCAAGTCGCGACCCTCACGGTCCAACCCGCTCTCACCAGGACCTTCTTATTCCTGCCCCGAAGAGTTGTAATACCCTTCAAATCCCGTATCGGGACTTCTCGTCACCCACAGGACACTCTTTTGATTCTCCCGGCAGTCACTTCGGGAAATCGGGCTTCGCAATATCGCGAACCCTGTGTGCACGTTTTGTTAAGGTCCTAACCCGCACATAGGTAGATCAATGTATTCAGATGTAATAAAGGTCAATATTAATAAGACCTTTCAATAAAATAGAATAAGGCGGATGTAAGAAGACCTAATAGAAGCTTCCGCTTCTAGAAGGATCT
>ML776616.1:653163-706630 GCA_009831015.1 Picea engelmannii
GACCTTTCAATAAAATAGAATAAGGCAGATGTAAGAAGACCTGATAGAAGCTTCCGCTTCTAGAAGGATCTTCCTCTAGATGCTTCTTTTTAGTATAAATAGGAGTCGAGGGTATGAGAACCCTAGCTTGGATATTATTGTAACAAAGCGCTGCTTGATTGGAGGTTTCCCCCTCGCAGAGGCCTGTGAACATTGCTATCTGATTCATAGTGCTATTTCTGTTGCTATTTCGTATATCATTTCTGTGTATTGTGAAGATTATGCTGGATATTTTACTGTTATTCTATTATTTCTAGCATTTCATTTCTGTTCTGCATATTTTATATATCTGGTATCTTGCACGTTCTCGTGCTCTTCCAAACCCCGATCCCCGATGGTCAAAGGGTCAATGCTTCACCTCTGTCGGGGATTTCCTTATCGGGAAATCACTATCTGCGATGTCAATGTTCTGGATTTCCAAACCCCGAGTACCGAGGTACCGATCCTCCGATGTGAAGCCACCTGTATTCCACTAGCTCCCGGGGTCCCTCACTGCCACATCACCTCGGGATTTCGCGGATCACAAATCCACGATGCAATTTTTCCTTGTTTTTGGAAGCCTCGAACGCCGAACCCCGATTCTCCGACTCCTAGGGATCTTGCGCCACGTGACCCTACTCTGATCGACGGCTCCCGATGATTCGGGAAATCGCGAGTCGTGATTTCGACGTGCATGCAACTCTTTCCCTCACAAACCTCGATATGCCGATATGCGATGGAAATGGATTCGTCCTGCGCTTGAGGGTTAAATCCCTCGTAACTTCTCCCAGATCCAATGGTCAGCGGGGTTTCGCGGACTTCGCCTGCGAACCCTGGACGTCAATTCTCCGCCTTTGGCGAATTCTCCCATTCCAAAACTCTGCCCGGTTCGGAACTTTTCCTGAGTCTTTTCTCACAGTATTTGCAAGGAACTATCCCTCCTGAGCACTGTCGACTCTAATTCCTTCAGAGACTTTGCGCCCACTGCATGCGCTCGATCTCAACAACTTTCAAATGTTGAACTCGCCCAGACTCTGTGCTCTTCTAACAACAACAGTCATGTCTTTCCTTTCTCGGACTAACTGTTGAGACTTCAACCTCGGCCTGCACTCCACCTGCACGACTTTCTCAACCCAAATCAACTTCTGGGCAGATGAGAACAAGAGTTTACTGTCCAGCCTCCTCAACGCACTCTATGCGGAGGAATTCCACTGCACTCTATGCAGGAATCTCCTGGTTCAAACAAAGAAACAATTGAAACTCCTTCTCCTCTCTTTCATACTTCAACAAATTTCTGAAAACATATGCACAACATATCCAAATCAAATGCCTACAAGGAAACAAAACATTCATGAGCACATAAGCGCATACACAGAGAAACAACATCATTCATGGAATTGAATCAAAACTCTTTCTATTAATCCAATCTGTACATGAGGGCTCTCCACAAGTTCTCTGCTTGCTCTCCTTGCTCTCAATGAATGAGAATCATTGATACAATGTACAAAGTAGGGTGTCTATATCCCGTTTCCCTCTCGAATTCTACAACTATCAAATCTATAGTTAATTCCTATCTAACAGCATTAAAACTAATAAATGCCTTCCTATCTATAATACGATACAAGGGCGATTCTTTATGAGAACCTTCATTCAAAGGTCGGCGCAACAACTTTCAAAGAAATTCAAAAATATATGTGTTGGCATTGTCCAGCTGTTCTTTCTTTCTCCACGCGTGGGCTCGCTTGATTGAGTGAGCGATGCTCCTGCATCATACTCCTTGGCTTGAAAGATTTCATGGGATCCTGTCCATGAGCTCCTGCACGGTATATCCATGCTTCTGTATTATTTCTTCTTTTTCCTAGCTGGCATCCTCCACTGGGTGGTTCTTCCATTTTACCAGGTACTCAAAATACTGCTTTCTCCTGGTCTTCTTTCCCACGTGCTTATCCAGTATGCACTCCATCTGAGGATTTTGTGCGACTGGCAATTGCTTCTGCCACTGGATCATTGGTTCCTCAGTTCCAGTGCCTGCTTCTTCAGCCATGTATGGGTATAAATCTGAAATATTGAAAATCGGAGATATCCCGATGCCCTCTGGCAACTCAATTTCATATGCATTTTCCCCGAATTTCTTCAGGACTTTGCATGGCCCAATTTTTTTCATCTTGAGTTTGTTGTATGTTCCCCTTGTGAACCTTTCCTTCCTCAAATGTTCTAGAACCATGTCCCCAACTTCAAACTGAAGTTGCCTCTTCCGTTGATCGGCTCTGCGCTTATACTCCTGATTCGATTTCTGCAGTCGCTGCTTCACCTTCATGTGAAGTTCCTCCATTGCTTCAACGAATTCTTCAGCACGAGCGCTGCTAGTTTCAGCTGTCCTGACTCCCTGAGCTCAGAAACTCTCCTCAGCTGTGTCCCATACAAAATCTGGAATGGGCTTCTTCCTATACTCCTGTTCACAGAGTCATTGTAAGAAATTCTGCCTGTGGCAGGATCTGGTCCCAACTGCTGTGATGCTCTGTCACCAGGCTCCTCAATAGATCCCCCAGACTTCTATTGACCACTTCTCTCTGTCCATCCGTCTGCGGATGATATGCTGAACTAAAAGCCAAATTAGTTCCCAGCTTCTTCCATAGCATCCTCCAAAAATGACCTATGAACTTCATATCCCGATCCGAGACTATGCTTCTCGGCAATCCATGCAATCTAACGATTTCTTTAAAGAAAATATTCGCGATGTGAGTTGCATCGCTGGTCTTATGACATGGAATAAAATGTGCCATCTTCAAGAACCTGTCTACCACCACAAAGATGGAATCAACTCCTCTTTGCATCCTCGGCAAACCCAACACAAAATCCATGCTAATGGCCTCCCATGGTCTCTCAGGTATGGGCAATGGCTGATAGAACCCTGTGTTCTGATTTCGGTCCTTCGCATGTTGACAAATTCTGCACCTGTCAACAAACCTGTTAACATCTGCTCGCATGACCGGCCAAAAATATGATTCGCTCAGCTTTGCGAATGTTTTATCATGTCTGAAATGGCCTGCTAAGCCTCCGCTATGCTTTTCCTTTACCAAATTCTCCCTCATAGAGCAATCTGGAATGCACAACTGATTGCCCCTGAACAACAATCCTTCCTAGATTAGGTAGTCTATCCACGGGCTCCTATATCTGAGAACCGGATTCTCGGTTGCCTCGTATGCTTCTCTGAAGTCTGCATCACCTGCATACATGTCCTTCAGATTCTCAAAACCCAGCGTCTTGACTCTGAACTCCTGCAGCAGCAAACATTTCCTGCTCAAGGCATCAGCTACCTTGTTAGCAGTTCCTGAAATGTGCTTAATGAAAAATGTGAAATTTTGCATGTACTCTACCCATTTTGCATGCTTTTGATTCAGCTTCTCCTGCTGACTTACAAACTGCAGTGCATGATTATCGTTGTACAAAACGAATTCCTTGGGTATCAAGTAATGCCTCCACTTTTTCAATGCCTGTATGATGGCATAAAATTCTTTATCATATGTGGAGTATTTCAGCTTCGCATCATCCAGTTTCTCGCTAAAGTATGCCACAGGTCTGTCATCCTGACTCAAGACCCCTCCAACAGCATACCCACTGGCATCACATTTCACTTGAAATATCTTCTGAAAATCAGGCAACACCAGAACTGGTTGCTCTGTTATCTTCCACTTCAACAGATTGAAGCTTCTCTCAGCCTATGCTGTCGAATGAAAAAGTTTATGCCGCTTCTTTATAGTATCCATCATCGCGACGCTAATTCCACTGAAATTCCGAATGAATTTTCTGTAGAAACTAGCCAGACCATGAAAGCTCCTTACTTCAAAAACATTCCTCGGCGATGGCCAATTCCTGATTACTTCAACCTTTTCAGGATCCATCTTCAATTCATTCGCCGAGATTACAAAACCCAAATAAATGAGTTATGTCTGCATGAAGGAACACTTCTTCAAATTTATCAGCAGCTTCTCTTGTTGTAGCTTCCTCATCACAATGGCCAAATGCCTCAAATGCTTAGCCTTGGTCTTGCTGAAAATCAGTATATCGTCTAGATACACGACCACAAATTTTCCAATGAATTCCCGTAGGACTTCATTCATCAGCCTCATGAATGTGCTCGGTGCGTTTGTCAACCCAAATGGCCTGACCAACCATTCGTACAAACCCTCGTTTGTTTTGAATGCTGTCTTCCATTCATCTCCTTCCCGCATGCGAATCTGGTGATATCCGCTCTTGAGATCAATCTTCGAAAAATAATTTTCCCCACTTAGGCAATCCATCAAATCATCCATTCTCGGCAGTGGAAATATGTACCTAATGGTGATTTTGTTTATTGCCCTGGAGTCTGTACACATCCTCTAGCCTCCATCCTTCTTCGGACTTAGTACTGTCGGAACAACACACGGACTAAGACTTTCCCTCACCAGTCCTTTGTCCAACAAATCCTGCACCTGCTTTTTGACCTCCTCGTTCTCCTGAGGTGTCAACCTGTACGCTGCCTTATTCGGAAAACTCGCCCCGGGTATGAGTTCAATATGGTGACTCATGCTCCTCATTGGTGGCAACGAACGAGGTAATTCATCCACGATGATATCAACGAACTCTCCCAACAGTTCCTGAATCTCTTCTGGCAAGTCGTCCACTCTTGTGCTTGTCAGGACAATTCTCGGCTTCCTGACAACAAAGAATTGTGGATCTTCATTTTTCTCCATCTCTGTGAGAAGCTCTTTCCCACTCATGAGAAGTATGGTGCTATTTACTTTCGGCTTCACTTCCTTATCCTTTATCGGAAGCAACGTATGTGACCTCCCATCCTTCTCCAAGGTGTATGTGTTCATTCTCCCATCATGAACAACATTTCTGTCGTACTGCCATGGCCTACCCAATAATACATGAAAGACATCCATGGGAATAACATCACACAAAATTTTATCTTTATATTCACCCATTTTAAATTCAACCAAGCATTGTTTCGTAACACTTACCTGGTGTCCTTTCTGCAGCCACGACACTTTGTATGGACTTGGGTGATTGGTTGTCTCCAGCTCTAGCTTTTCCACCATTTCGGTCGAAACGAGATTATCGGTGCTTCCGCTGTCCACTATGACCTTGCATTTCTATCCCTTGGTCTTGCATGTGGTCCTGAACAGTCTGCATCTTTGTGCTATGTCCTCCACCTCTTTCTCGGGTTTCAAGAGAACTTTGTGCACTGTCAGCGACTTCCCACTTCCAGTGTCTTCATCCTCCACATTACGCCTCTGCGCTTCAGCGACGTGAGCTTTTCCTTTGTCCATTTTCCTGTCTGGACAATCCACGGCTTTATGTCCGTCTTTTCCACATGTAAAACATGTGATGGTTCCTCCTCGACCTCTGCCTCGACCTCGGGTATGAGGAAATGCGTTGGCATCAGCATAATCTCCTTGCTGATCAGTTTGTTGTCTCCTCGGCTCAGCATATTGTTGCCTCTGATGTGAGGTTACACCTCTTTCAGCTTTTCCCTGAGGCCTCTTCCACTCCTCCTTGGGCTTTTGGGTTCTCTCTTGGGAAATTGCTTTTCCTCAGGGCTGGCTCCTACCTCGCCCTCGTTGTCCCTGCTTTCAGCTCAACTTCTCTTCAGATTTTAAAGCCATCTGGTACGCATCATCAACTGTTCGGATGGTAACCATGCTCAATTCATCCTGAATGTCATACCTCAACCCATTCAGATATCTCGCCACCTTTTCATCATCACTCTCCCGATGACCTGCTCGAATGTTGAGTCTGTAAAACTCCTCGGTGTACTCCTTCACCATCATCATCTTCTGTCTCAGGTTCTGCATCCGCCTGAACAGTGTGATATGATAGTCTCTGGGGATGAACTTCGCTTTTATCTTAGCGATCATCCTGTCCCAGCTCTTGATTTTCTATTTTCCTTTGCAGCACCTATCAGCCTGCAACTCATCCCACCATAAGGCTGCATGTCCCTTCAACTTGGTAACAGCATGTCTTACCTTTTTGTCCTCTTCGACATCCTCATAATCAAAGTAGGTGTCGAGTGCTCGGATCCAGTCCAGTAACTCTTCTGCATTTAGACTCCCCTCATAGACGGGAATGTCCATCTTTGTCTTTGAGCTCATCCTAGAAGTGGCTCTGATCAACCGCTCGGTTGATGCGTCTTCTGCTGTGACTTCTTCTGCATTGTGTCCAGCTTCCTCTTCTACTTCGGAATCACTGAACTCTCCAGCGCCGACTCCGCATCTCTGCGCTGTCTCCATCTCCTCGAGCCTCGCCCTGAGATCTCGTATTTGACGCTCCATCTCTGGATTCCCTGTCGGCCTTCCTCTTCTGCGCACCTCCCTGTCTTCGGGATCAGGCGACTGCCTTTCTCTTCTCGGCGGCATGGTATATCCTCCTATTCCTCTTCTGCTTCAGAAAGCAAAAGAAATTCCCGCTCTGATACCACTTGACGCCAAGTCGCGACCCTCACGGTCCAACCCGCTCTCACTAGGACCTTCTTATTCCTGTCCCGAAGAGTTGTAATACCCTTCAAATCCCGTATCGGGACTTCTCGTCACCCACAGGACACTCTTTTGATTCTCCCGGCAGTCACTTCAGGAAATCGGGCTTCGCAATATCACGAACCCTGTGTGCACGTTCTCGTGCTCTTCCAAACCCCGATCCCCGATTGTCAAAGGGACAATGCTTCACCTCTGTCGGGAATTTCCTTATTGGGAAATCGCTATCCGCGATGTCAACATTCTGGATTTCCAAACCCCAAGTACCGAGGTACCGATCCTCCGATGTGAAGCCACCTGTATTCCACTAGCTCCCGGGGTCCCTCGCTGCCACGTCACCTCGGGATTTCACGGATCACAAATCCACGATGCAAGTTTTCCTTGTTGTCGGAAGCCCTAAACGTCGAACCCCGATTCTCCGACTCCTCGGGATCTTGCGCCACGTGTCCCTACTCTGATCGACGGCTCCCGCTGATTCGGGAAATCGTGAGTCGTGATTTCGACGTGCATGCAACTCTTGCCCTCGCAAACCCCAATATGCTGATATGCGATGGAAATGGATTCGTCCTGCGCTTGAGGGTTAAATCCCTCGTAACTTCTCCCAGATCCAATGGTCAGCGGGGTTTCGCGGACTTCGCCTGCGAACCCTGGACGTCAATTCTCCGCCTTTGGAAAATTCTCCCGTTCCAAAACTCTGCCTGGTTCGTAACTTTTCCTGAGTCTTTTCTCACGGTATTTGCAAGGAACTATCCCTCCTGAGCGTTGTCGACTCAGATTCCTTCAGAGACTTTGCGTCCACTGCATGCGCTCGATCTCAACAACTTTCAAATGTTGAACTCTCCCAGACTCTGTGCTCTTCTGACAACAACAGTCATGTCTTTCCTTTCTCAGACTAACTGCTGAGACTTCAACCTCGGCCTGCACTCCACCTGCACGGCTTTATCAACCCAAATCAACTTTTGGGCAGATGAGAAAAAAAGTTTACTGTCCAGCCTCCTCAACGCACTCTATGCGGAGGAATTCCACTGCACTCTATGCAGGAGTCTCCTGGCTCAGACAGAGGAACAATTGAAACTCCTTCTCCTCTCTTTCATACTTCAACAAATTTCTGAAAACATATGCACAACATATCCAAAGCAAATGCCTACAAGGAAACAAAACATTCATGAGCACATAAGCGCATACACAGAGAAACAACACCAGTCATGGAATTGAATCAAAACTCTTTCTATTAATCCAATCTGTACATGAGGGCTCTCCACAAGTTCTCTGCTTTCTCTCCTTGCTCTCAATGAATGAGAATCATTGATACATTGTACAAAGGAGGGTGTCTATATCCCGTTTCCCTCTCGAATTCTACAACTATCAAATCTACAGTTAATTCCTATCTAACAACATTAAAACTAATAAATGCCTTCCTATCTATAATACGATACAAGGGTGCTTCTTTATGAATGCCTTCATTCAAAGGTCGGCGCAACAAATTTCAAAGAAATTCAAAAATATATGTGCTGGCACTGTCCAGCTGTTCTTTCTTTCTCCACGCGCGGGCTCGCTTGATTGAGTGAGCGATGCTCCTGCATCACCATCCCAAATCTGTTGACTTCGCATAGTGACCGCAGATGCACTTTATGATTCCATTGGAGGCATTAAGGCCGAGAATGCTAGACTGAAGGACCGGGTCAAGGAATTGGAAGAGGCTTTGATTCCTATGCCATTGCTTGCCAATCCTTTGGCAATAGCCATGCCTGCCACCCTTGCAGCCATGTTAAAAGGATCCTCCAGCCTCCTCGCATCTTGTAGAGGATATGTGGAGAATAATATCAAGAAAGAATGGAACTGCTTACTGAGGCATGGGAAACATCACAAACCAGTACTTCCCTTGGAAAAAGGGCACATAATTTGATCGAACATTTGTAGGTGGAGTTAAAATATGAAGAACATTTCTATTTAAAAACAGTCCTTCCTTTTGGCACCATTGTCAACAACATGAAAGAAACAAGAAGAAGACAACAATATCTCCCATCCAAAAACCAGATTGGTCAATTAAATGCATGTTGGAAAGAAAAAGTGAATAACCTACATCTCATTGTTCAGTCATGTGAACAATCCATATCAAATAAAGAAAAAATATTCACAAAGTTGTTGAGAATAAACTTAGCCGGAAGGACCAACGAATTCCAAGACCCCAACTTAATCATCAACTCCTTTCCCTTAACTAAGAAAGACTTCAATAAACAAGTTGATATTTTTAAGGCGTTGTCTTTGGAAAAGTTTTACAACATCCTTGAATATGGTCAAGATGACGTCGATGACTGTCTAGTTGACTATTTAGTAATTAATGAGGAAATTGACCAGGCTCTGCGTAATCTTTCTATCGACTTCAAGGAATTAGAAAAGGAATTTTTCAAGATAAAAATTCAGAATGAGATCAACGTTGCCCCAATGAGAAGCTACATTTAAGAATGGCTTGAAAGGGAGTTGAAGAAGGTCGTCGACGAAAGGCAATAGGCAGTTGCCACGATTCCAGCAGCCATCGATGATATCAATGAAAATGCATCAACAAGAAAATAGAAAAATGGGTCATATATACCATCACTGTAAGTCTACTGATCACATCTTGCTTTGTTTATCAACTCAGTTATTCCATTTTTTAAAATAGAAATGTCTAGCCAAAGATTGATACCTTTCAATTTATTATTTTCAAGTATTACACTCTATTGTCGCCCACTTCTTCTTTCTACAGTCCTATTTCTTGTACGTATTTCTATTATGGTCCACGGGAGCCCCAATCCTAGTCTATATGACAAACACATTGAAATTTCCAGGAATATGTAACAAACAATATTATTATTTGATATATTTCAAATAAAACTCTTTTTTATCTCCTTTTATATTTATGTTCTCATACATTTTTATTTTCCACCAGTCTATATGACAGGCATTTAAATTTCCAGGAATATGTAACTTTTTTGATATATTTCAAATTAAACTATTTTTTATATCCTTTTATATTTATGTCATCATAAATTTTTATCTTCCACTATGCAGAAATTGTATTTTCTTAATATACAGACAAAATAGACAAAAATTTTCAACATAGTAAAATAGATTATATACTTTCAAAAAATAGATGGGGTTCTAGAGGCCACGTGTCATTTACTGCATGCATACCACATGTTCTTCATGTCGCTTGCCACATCTCTGCTGCAGTTTACATCTGCGTCCACTACTTTTTCCTGACCCAATTCAACCCGACAGGGACTACGCTGCCACGCAACACTTGTTAAAAGAGTTATTCATTTTCTCTAGTTTTCATTAGAAGTTTGACCATTCATGAAATCAAATTTTCCCGTCGTTCTCAATCTCGAATAATAACAATGACAACTATTACTTCAAAAATGTGTATGAATTAGTCATCCAACAATGTAGTATAATAAATTCCATTTATGGGAGGACTTATACGCATTGTATTATGATATTGTATTAGTTATTTCTTGTCCCTTTTTTTGGACTTTTAAAAGTGTTATTAGATTTTATATGTACAAATATTATTAGCCGATACAATCTGGCTGAACTTTGCTCCTCCTTGTCAAGACTATTCTTTGCATTAATTTTTTAACCGTCAAACATACATTTTCTTAATTTTTAACACATTGTTTTATTATTACTGCTACATTGTTGTTGGTTTACAAGTTTAACATTTTTTATTCATTAATTATATATTCTATAGTATGGGAAGATTATGGAGGAAATTGATATACATTGTTGTTGGTTTACAAGTTTAACATTTTTCGTTCATTGATTATATATTCTATAGTATGGGAAGATTATGTAGGAAATTGATATACATCATAGATAGGTTGTTTATTAGGAGGCACCACCCAATGCCTATCTTTCTTTCATGTGATTATCACAAAAATAACTCTACCAAATCCAATTCCCACTCCCAACATATATACAATCAACAAGACTTGTTCATGCACTTGAAGGAACCAACCCGATCTTATTGTAATCCATGCAGTGCCTATTACCAGTGTCACTTGCTTTTCTTTCATAGTAGTAAAGGATTGTCACACAAACACTTATTGTTTTCATATACAATGACATCCAACATCTCAACAAACCGAGTTCCTATTGAAATTGACTCGTATAGATTATTGGATGAAAAGTTGAAAGATTCCAATATGATTTGAGGAATCGTTCCACTCAAGTTATTTACATACAAAAATATGATATTTAAATAAACTAAATCTGTAATTAAAAAAATATTAATATAGCTTATACTATATATAATTATTAACATAGATTTAATATATTAATATTTGAGAAAATCATATCTAATATATATCTCATTAAAAACAATTGATATATAAACAAAATAGCCAATTCTTTAATCCATTTAACTTCTTATTAAAGAGTTATTCCCTAATCTACTTTTAGGGAAGTCTAAGATTCATGAAATGAATTTCCTTTAACATGAAATGAATTTCCTTCGTTCTTGAATAATAACAAGTGTTGCATGGAAGCGTAGTCCCTGTCAGGCAAGTTTGAAAATGGAGAATGTTTGAAATGCAAGTTTGAAAATGGAGAATGTTTGAAATGCTTCCTAATGAAATCTCTTTGCCAACAGAGATTCCTACCTGCACCAACTGCTCCAATGATTCCATCTAAACTTTTCCATTGCTAACATTAACAGGGAACAACATAGATAGATGGGTTAAGGGTTGATTAATCTCGTCGAATTTCAAACTGTTTGTTTTTCTTAAACTAGGAAGAATGCTTTCTTGATGAAGCAGTTGATTGATCGATCATGGTACTATTAGGCTTGGAACTGACACTTTCAAGTACGTCCACTTCAATGGAAAAGTTTACAAAGAATAATATAATGTTGCACGTGGGTGTGTTCTACTAAGTGGTTTCAAAACCATGGTTGCTCACACCTTGATTTACAATAATCCAACCTGAGATTTTGTGGGTAGAGAATGCAAATCTTGTACAGAGGAGCACCATTTGCCCTTGAAATTCAATGTTGTTCTCAACACTCTGTTGCACGAGAATCCCATTACAGAAAGGATAAAAAACTTCAGCCAATGAAGAATGAAGGGAGAAGTATATGCCTT
The DNA here is from genome assembly GCA_009831015.1 of Picea engelmannii. NCBI lineage: Eukaryota > Viridiplantae > Streptophyta > Pinopsida > Pinales > Pinaceae > Picea > Picea engelmannii. Next base: position 664,820 of record ML776616.1, read on the forward strand.
CATATTTTGACCATATCTCCATGCCAATAGAATAGTATAGCAGTCCTAAGTCTATCATCTTGAATTGCTAAGATCAGGTGCGGGATAAATAAAATCATAATAAGAAGGTGCAACAATAACCTTATAAAGCACAGCAAGAGCCGAATAATCACATAGAATAAGGCCTAGACTAAGGGGAAAGGAATTAACCAGATCGACATCAATGTTTACCCTGCCTGGAGTGGGGAGCGATCATTATCATGTTCACTCTACCTTTTGTTGTTGGACTTGTTATATAAGAAGGACAACACAACTTTAATTATCGCATAAAGATCGAGAAGAGATCGCCCTGCACTTGATATAGTTGGAAATCGGTCTGCAATAATAATCACTTTTGATATATCGCTCGCTGCAGAGTGTAGTTTTCAGATACTGAACTTACAGGTAGGGACACACCAGTTTGTTCCAAGTTTGTTGAGGAATCATAGAACGTAGATTGAAACGCCTTAACACATGTTGAATAAAAAGCTAAGAAGTGCTTGTCCACTCACCAGGTGTTTTTTTTTGGACACATAACAGTGTATCTAAACGACATAATTTGGCACATTTTCTTTGAATAATTAATCTCTCTATGAAAAGAAGAAATATTAATGAGAACATAAGAAACAAATTACATGAAAAGACATAATTTAGCAAAATGAAATCTTAGAATCTCCTTGCTTTTGAAAAATATTTACATTAAAAAGACTCCTATTACACTAAATCAAAAGCCCCTCAAAAGCCCAAAAAGGTCTTGAAGTTCCTAGCCCCCCTTTACATTCATTTGATGCTTCTTATATAGCATTTGAGAGTTAGTTTTTCTCCACGATCTTAGCCTCCAAATCTTCTCCAATGAACAAATCCAAACCATAAAATCAAAATATAATCTTATAAAATCAAATCAGATAAAGTCAAAATCTAATTAACACACTAAAATCTAATTATAATAAAACCAAACTAAATAATAATATTTAAATTATTAGTAATTAAAACAAACTAAACTAAAATAAACAAAATTAAAATTAAAAAGTAACAAATATAATCATATTAACTAAAACTAAAAAAAAACTATTTTTAATAGGTTAAACTCTAAAATAGAAATGTAATCTAAATATTAAAACTAAACTAACAAAATTAATAATTACAACATTAAAGTACTAAAATTTAATTGAGCCTGAAATTCCTTACATCGTTTAAATAAAGCGAATAAAAATAAATAAACTAAAAATTAAGTTAAAACAAATTACCATAACAACACCACATTAATAATGAATAATGAATCTAGATTCAACTAAGACTAAAATAATTAAAGTCAAACAAAATTAGCCTACATTAAAATCAAAACTTAAAATAACTAAACTAATGTAAAACTAAAACTAAAGTAAAATCTAAATGAAGAAAACTAAACTAAAAGAATTAATATTAAAAGTTAACTAACAAACAAAACCAGGGCTATAGCCGGTTCATGAGGAGCCCGGAAGAATAAAATCGTTAACGGGCCGGGAAGACCGGATTTCGGGTGGAAAGGAGAACCCGCTCAAATGGAAGGGGTAAGATCTTGAAACAAGAGAAAATCTTTTTGGTTAGGGCTTGTTAATAAATACAATCTCGCCCCAAACTAAATAGTAATATTTAAATTATTAGTAATTAAAACAAACAAACTAAAATAAACAAAATTAAAATTAAAAAGTACCAAAATATAATCATATTAACTAAAATTAAAACAAAACTATTTTTAGTAAGTTAAATTTTAAAATAGAAATTTAATCTAAATATTAAAACTAAACTAACAAAATTAACAATTACAACATTAAAGTAATAAAATTTAATTGAACCCTCGGATGGGGTGAGACGCAGCACTCAAGTGCCATGTCGCACTAAGCCTGGTCAGGCCATAAATAAGGATGGTCGGCTCCCATCTCCTCGACATTAAGAATGGGAGCCAACCATAACTGCAAGCCAGAAGCCATGGGACTTCTCCCTCGTGCGAACAACCTGACGACCAACAAATTCAATGCTAAGGAGTCGATCATGGTAGTCGTCCTGTTGCACCTCCCAGTTATCATCCACCTCTGTATCATACTTCTTCATTTCGTTTTCAATCTGCACCAGGCTCACAGTTTAGAACTTGGAAGTGTCCATTGCTACACCCTCTGTAATTTCGACATTAGCTTCATCCTCTCGATGCCCCGGGAGCAAGGAAAGTCGTGTCGCGGCCCATCCTAATACATCATGGCTGCAAGGTAGAAACGACTGCAAAGGCTTGAGAGGGCGCTCTCAATTGCCCGCATTTAGAGAGCTCTGATTGATTGCAGGGATGGCAGTGAAAGGATGGCCCGATCACCGCCAGCAACGTTGGTGGAGGAGGTCATCCCAGAGGAGCCCATACATATCCCTCTGGAGGCTATGCTCTTCACGGTGCCAGAGAATTCGCAGCCTCCAACCAGCTTCCCTGAGGAAGAAAATCAGGAAATTACAGTGGCTCACCACAGTGCAGGCACCATGGACTCACAAATGGAGGATTTCCCTATCTGTTACATTGAGGAGGAGCTCCCGGAAGAGGTCATCCAAATGGTCGCTCAGGATGACACAATCTTGGCGGGTCTCGCTCCTTTCACAGTCTCAGATCACGACCCTGGGAGCACAGGGACGGGAGCAGAGGACGGGGCAAAGGAGCAGAGCGTGAGAACGGACCACCAGGATGGCACAAATGAGGGAACGTGGGCTGCAGCAAGCGAGGCAGGGGGTGGTGGCACGTCGAAGGAGGGTGGCGAGGTCCTTGCGCCACCTCCTATTTCGACAACTCCCAACTAGTGGCGTGTCCCTCTGCCCTTCTTCCACTCGGAACAACTCGACTTGGTGTTCGATTTGAGGCGCTAGATGGTAGACCAGGTCTACCGTGGCACACCCATGAGCCAACGCATAGACATGCTTTACAATTATTTCTCCAATGCACCAACAAAGCAAAGATGTCTGACGTGTTCGAGACTCTATGCCCTGCCAACTCGAAACGAAATGCCCAATGAAGACCTCAATGGGTAATTCCTTGGCTAGGATTGCCTTATGGTTATGGTTAGATGTTGAGGCTCTGGTTAGGAGTTATGTCAGTTAAAACTCTTTTCTGTTTAGTCTATTTTCAGTTTCAGTTGTCATGGACAAATGCGTAGACTATGGGTCGCCACCTATCCTAGTTTCTTTTAGGCAGGGTAGATGGCGGTCTGCCTCTTTTGGACATGGTTATCCAAGGCTGCCAACTGTTCCGGTTTCCTCTATTTTGGTGGAACAACTAGCAGCCCAAGGACATATGTTTATTTTTTGTTTATGATATAAGATGACAGGATCCTCTCCCTTTTTTACTTAAAAATAAAAATAAAATTTAATTGAACCTGAAAATCCTTACATCATTTAAATAAAGCTAATAAAAATAAAAATAAACTAAAAATTAAGTTAAAACAAATTACCATAACAAGACCACAATAATGAATCTAGATTAAACTAAGACTAAAATAATTAAAATCAAACAAAATTAGCCTACATTAAAATCAAAACTTAAAATAACTAAACTAATATAAAATTAAAACTAAATTAAAATCTAAATTAAAAAAACTAAACTAAAAGAATTAACATTAAAAGTTAACTAACAAACAAAAACTAAGTAATAATAATAAAAAAATGACGTGAATTAGACTCCATGATTTCAAAAAATAAACATGTTTTGAATCGATGTGGCGCAATACTGTAAATTCGTGGCAGATATCACTACCTATAACCTCGCAATATCTCTTGCATGTGATCGTATTGGATTTTACACATATATCTTATGTTCTTGTTTTGACTTGATTCAAAGATATTTTCAACATTGATTCTCAATGAAATCTTTAGCTTGATATATGCCAAGTCATAGTCTTCTTGTCATAGTCTTCTTTTTAACTGAGTTTAAGTCTTTGTGTAACCTGCAGGCCCACGAACACCAACACCATGAAAGCATCGTTGACACTGGAACCACAAAACCACTTAGGTGCATGGAGTTCCTAGTAGTATATCTGTGAAGTAACAATTTTAACACTAAAACCGAGAAACTATTCAACGTAAAAGTAGGGCATCTGTCCCCTAGCACTGTCTATTTGGCATTTGCATGGAAAGTACATGTAAATAGTTATGAGGGGCTCAGAAACAGTGTCGGTCTAGCCTGGTCCATTCGACAGTTTCATGCGGAGTAAGTGTAGGGAAAGTTCATACATAAATCTGTATGAACTACCACATCTATGTGGTTAAGTGCTACCCCATTATCAAGATCAATTCATGCCTCTACACTTTGGTGCTAAAAATGGTGATCTGGAGATAGGAGGTAGGCTATATAAACAGGATAATCATGTAGAAGTTAGTGGCTACTATTCGGTCTCGATATGGTGAGGATACTAAATTTTGAACTGCGAAACATGGGAGGATTTTGGTCAAGCCCTTAGTAGGTTCTTTTCTTTTTCGGAATATCTGCAGAATACAATGTGGAAACGTCTCCAACTTTGTTAGCTCCCTGGGAAGTTGGTTCCATTACAATATATATATTACCATGGTAAGTACCCATTATATTCAAATCAGTTAACCCAACAGAGGAAGAAGCACCAATAGCAGAGACACCAATTTCAATTCTGATTAATATCACTCAGGACTGCAGGACCAACAACAAAGGAAGCATCCTCACCTGGCGCAAATACAGATAAAGAGCATGTGGGTTACCTCATTACAAATGGAGATAGAGACCTAGCTTACCCCATGAAGCCAATTGACCAATAAGCCACCGTAGCATTCGTTCTTGAATACAATAGCTCTGAGGTAAACTATATGTGCTTCTGATGCACATGGCTCCCTTTATATTTACTATCTCTACTGCTTTCACTGGGAATCATAAGAATTTACAACATTATACATCTAGTATAAAACCTATGGCTTTGTACCAACCTTTGCCTCTACACACTCGGATGCTAGTTTAGATGCTTGCTCTTGCTTCGGCAGTGGTGCCATCCTACCTTAGAACTGATCAACTGATGGCTCCGCTCAACTATGGAGCACTTAGATCATGCAATCACTTAGAGGAAGTGTATTGCATGATGTAAGAGCATGGAAGCGTATTGCATGTTGTAAGAGCGTGGGTGATTGGTAAGCATAAGAGACATTCCTAAAGGGTAACAATACAGTGAGGTGTTCAAACCATTATAAACCTTCAAGTATTGTCTCTTGCACAACATTATAACCTCCTAGCCATGCTCTTTTATTGCTTTCCACTGCCAGAATAATATGTTATTCCCATGCTGTGTGGTTTTTTATCGAAGGATTCTACATGCTCTCCTCCTCCACTCTGGGACCTGCACTCTCTGTCGATGAATCCCAAGGACTCAAAGAGAAGTTACTTTGTGGGATATCTTGGTTCAGTGATTTTTCTGAATAGTAAGTCCACCACATTTTTTAGTGTTAATATTTGTTGCAATAGGTTGTCATGGAATGTTTTTCATTCAATTTGTATGGTTTTCCCTCGCTAAAATATTGGCTTCCAAATAATTTGAAAAAAAGATTGCAAAATATTTGGATATTTGGATATTGTGCAGGGATATTGACAATGAGTCAGGGTCGAGGTGTTGGAGAGGTGGCGAGGGTGGGTTTCTTCTGCTACTTCTAAAGCATGCGGCCACTAACGTTGAAGCCATATCTACAAAGAGGGTAGTAATAGCCATTGGACTATTATTAAATATTTGTTATTAAATCTTTTTTAGTCAGTTGGTGGCCTGTTATTAAAGCTTTGTCAGTAAATTGATGTGGTGAGGCGATGAAACAAGATTTGTCAGTCAGTTGGTGTGGTGAGGCGGTGATACGACCTTCGTTCGATAAGGTGCAGGGGGTGGCTGCAACACGATCATTTGCAAGAATATCCCTCACTTAAGTGACATAAGTGAAAGAGATTCAATAAATTTACATTATCTAAGATTACAAACATGCATATGTAAACATTGGGAGCAAACTTAGGATATCAGATATATATAAAGGATATCATGTAAACTTAGGATATCGGATATGTAAACTTAAACATCTGAAAAAAGAGTTCCACAAATGTAAACATTGGAAAAGGATATATAAACATCCGAAAAATAGTTCGGCAATAAGAGGCCCATCTTATGGGCCAATAGAATATTTAATAAAAGAAAAAAATATTATTAAAAAACCACTATTTTACTTTCCCTATGTATAACTTTGAGGAAAATAGAAAATACCTTTAGTCAAAGAAAAGTAATCGAAAGTCAATGTTGAAGTGAACACTAGAGTCCCGGTCTTCGGCAGAGACTAACAAGGAGACTTACTTAAAACAATGTGTGTCAAGTAGGCATCGGAGATATAAAAGAATAACATGGATCATTTATATACACAAATCATATTAACATTTAAAAAAAAAATGTGTGTCAAGTAGGCATCAGAGATGTAAAAGAATAACGTGGCCCATTTATATACACAAATCATATTAAAATTTTTTTAATATCCAGATCCATTATGAGCCTTCTAAATTTTCTCTCATCCACATCCATATCCACTACAACGATACAATAAAGCTAAAAAAAAAAATTATTTTTCAACACTATCAAACATACATTCATTAGCAAGTTGAATAAGAGTCACATTAAACAATGTTTTACAACTACTATTACATTTTTTATTTATCAATTATATATTCTACATCTTTGAAGATTATCTAGGGAATCTATACACTCCATAGAAGGGTCTCTTATTAGGGGCCATCATCAAATGCCTAGCTTTCTCCCATGTAGTCATCACAAAAACAACTCCACCAAATCCAATTCCCACTCCCAAACCCAATGCAAATAGCAAGACTCACTCATCTAGTTGATGTAGCCAATTTGATCCTATTGTAACCTTTGTAGTGCCCATTACTCGTGTCACTTTCTTTTCCTTGCATAGTGGTAAAGGAATGCCACACAAACACTTATTATTTTCATATACAATGACATCCCACATGTCAACAAATTGAGTTCCTGTTGGGATTGGCCTGCATAGGTTATTAGATGAAAAGTTGAAAGATCCCAACATGGATAATTCAGATAGTTGTTGAGGAATTATTCCAATCAAGTTATTTGCAGACAAGTCCAACTCCTCTAAAGTAGATATCTGACCAACAGATCCATGGAATTTCCCTTCCAATTGGTTGTGTGATAAATTCAACAATCACAAACTATGCAAATTTCCCATGTTTGCAGGTATTTCACCCATAAATTTATTGCTAGACAAGTCAATCATTATATTTGTCAGCAATACATAGCTTAATGTATATTGATATCATTTCATATCAATGTCCACCTCTTCATATAATTTGGTTGAACTTAGTTTTGAAGATCCATTAATTTGAAATCCTTGTACTATGACAAGATTGGATGGTATTCTTCCACTAAATTTATTGTTGGATAATTCCAACATTTGCAAGTTGGTGAGATTTGTGATCCATTGAGGAAGAAAACATTGGATATTATTATAACCGATACTTAAAACTTGTAAGTTGGGAAGAAAAACCAAGTGTTGAGGGAGTGTACCTGTGAATCCATTTCATCTTAAATCCAACAGTTGAAGTTGGGTACAGTTGAATAAATATTGTGGCAGATCCCCAGAAAAATTATTTGAATATGCAAAGAAAATTTGCATAGAAAGTGGAAATAGTATCTCCAAATTTCCATGAAACAAATTGTTGGACACCTTCAACCTCCATAAGTTGGTGAACTTATTTAAAGTTCATGGTATTATGCCCGGAAAAAAAATTGTTGCTCAATACCAAATTAGACATTTATTCCAATACACTTAGGAATAAATCCCTGTAACATGTTTTCTGAAAAATCTAAATATACAAGCCAAACTAACTCACAATTTTTTTTAGGAATACTACCAGAAATATTGTTTCTTGCTATTGATAGTGACATGAGATATTTTATCTTTCCTATTCTTTTCGGAATTGTACCTATGAAATTGTTATTATCGACTGAAAAATCTTCTAGGTTGGCCAAATTGCAAATTGCTTGAATTGTATCTGTGAAATTATTGTCAAAGAGATCAAGCCATAAGAGGTTGTTCAAATTGCAAATTGCTTGAATTGAACCTATGAAATTGTTTTGATCAATGGAAAGCTCAAAAAGGTTGGTCAAGTTGCCAATTGCTTGAATTGTACCTGTGAAATTATTGTTAGAGATTAAAATCCAGTTAAGGTTGGTCAAACAACCAATGGCTTCCAATAATATCCCGGTGAAGCCATTGTAACCCAGATATAAGTCGGTCAAGTAAATCAAGTTGTCAGTGGAATTAGGTATGCTCCCAATGAGGTCATTATAACCCAGATTTAAGTATGTCAAGCAAGTCAAGTTGCTAATGAAACTAAGTATGCTCCCACTGAGGTTATTTAAAGAAAGGTCTAGACCGGTCAATTTACTCAAGTTGGTAATGGATTCATGTATGATCCCAGTAATATTATTTAGATGATTACTATGGTGCCACTCAGATGATTCCCTTTGAGGTGGCCTATGGTCAAAATCCCTCCTCCATATTATCTTAACTACCTAGTATCTCCAAGGTCTAGGAGGTGGAAAAAACCCTTACAGTTCGAGTTGACATTCTTCACACTCTCAAATAAAATTTGATCATGTCCATAATCGAATGAAGCAACAAATTGATCAGTGTTGTTCCAAATGCCATTTTTCTGAAGGGGATTAAGTGTTTCTTCATCTACAACCATATAAGAAAGCTTCCCTTAAATAATACCACTACTAGAGGCTTTCTCCAAAGTTTTATGGCCCCTATACAATCATTAAGTGCATGGGGCTCGTGGCTTAGAAATTATCCCTTCCCAGTCACTCTAAGCTCCATTTAATTTTTCATGTCTCTTGCTTAAATAAATTGATTGGATCCAAGTGCTAGATCCAAACTGGTTTCCTTGAGTTGGATGAAGACAGTTCTATTTGGTTGCAACCACAAGTCATCCGTGCCCAATTTTAGTGTCATCTCTATCACCACACAATTCAATAATTTTTAATATAGTGTAAGGATACACAGCCCGAGGATGCCACAAGGGAGCCAACCACCATTCTGCAACAATTACCAGATCTTAGTCAATGAGGACAAGGTTGTTATTTAAGTGGGAGGTAATGTTAGGGCCCTAACCTCCTTAACCCCTCAAGTAGATAGAATAATATGTATTTCTATGTAATAAATTACATCATTAGTAAATAATTCCTATGTAATAATGTCAACACAACTATTGTACGAAGACTTACTAGAAGGTTCTAGAATGTTCCTCAAGAATGTTCTCGAGAAGATGGAAGTAGTATACATAGAAGTAGAATTCATGGGAAAGGTTGCCATGTGAAATCATTTTCACTTGATCTTTTCTCTATTGGAGGTTTCCCATCGAAGAGGCAAGTGAAAATTGCTTTCTAGAATTAATAAAGGTATCACATTTTGGTCCCTATTGGTATTGTCCTCATTTTTTTGTTTCCTTCTGGTAAAATATTTGATAATATTTGTGCTATGGATATGCATATTACTTTTTGGTACCTTACATGGGTATACTATATTCATTTGGTGGATTTTTCTTACAATAATGGGTACGAGGCATCATTGAATATGAGCCCATTTAAAGCCTTGTATGGAAGAAAATGCAACATGCCAGTGAGTTGGGATAAACTAATACAAAAAGTAGTTATTGGGCCATAATTGCTAAGGGAAATGGAAGAGAAGATGGTAAAGGTTGGATATAATTTAAAGGTTTCACAAGACATGAAAAACATTTATGCAAATAAAAGCATGACATACAAAAAATTCAAAGTCGAACAACATATGTGTTATAGCAAGATTTGCCTCACCATTGCTATCTTGTATAGAGGGCCTTTTTCCAGTTCCCTATGCAGACTTATCATCCCTTTTGGATAAATCCATAGCTAAAAATATATATTTTTCCACATATATGCTCCCTAACTTATTTTCAATATGTGTATACGCTTTTTGCTCCACTACATCTCACGTATATCAGGATTTGTGCCAGAAAATACAAAATGAACTCGGGTTTCCATGTCATGACAGAAGATATATGATCTTTGGCTTTCCATATACTAGAAACGTTCTGACTCGACCCTTCAGTAGCATTCTGGATTCTATAAGAGCATAATTTCGAGCTATGGAAAAAGAGGAGAAAGCATTCAACTTTGAGAGCAAAGTTACTCTGGAGAAATTACTTCATATTGAGTCTGCATCCCTTTGTCCCTCAAGTATGAACACAGTGTTCAACCCCCAAGCTCTTCCCTTGTTGAGAGGACCTCATTGCCTCTTTCCTATGAGCTTTCCTTTGGTGGAGGATTGAAGTGGTGGAGACCCAGCTGGAAGGAACTTGGTTTCCTGGTTTCGAACCGTGCCGACATGGAAGTCTGTAATATTGATACTTCTGTTGATCAATTATTAATAGAAATACTCTTTCCCATCCTATCGATATCTTGCAAATATATGATTATTATCCATGGGGATGTTTTTAATGTTTATTAATGGATTATGCTATCTAATATGCTAACTCATTTTATATATTGTCACTATATACTTGCATCGCTTGTTTGTTGAGAACTTCTTGCAGGTGTAAATCTTTGGGTCAAAGTGCTCAATGATGGAACATCATCAAACGATTGGATCGAGGTAGGATCCTTCCTCGTATTTCATATTAGTTTATATAGAACATGTTGGAATTGAGTTGATTTCTGCAATCATACCTGTCTGTTGTGGTTTACCCTTGGCCATAGAGAGTTTTTCCCTTGTAACAGAATTGGCGACTCCACTCGGGATAGATATTCCTTCTAAAGGTTGAAGTACTTTTTCTTCTTACCTTGCTATTTTTCCTTTTTGTTTCTTGTCGTATCACTGCTGGACAGATTCTGTTCACTCTAGGTATGAGTTTTCAGCCTTTTACCCTTGCATGACCTTGTTTTAAAGCATATACTCCCTTTTTTCCTTGACAGTCACGTATACACGCGTGTTGTCTCACTGCAAGAAGTGTATATATGTTTTTTTCTCCTAAAGAGTCACGTATACCACTTCCCCCTTGCCTGCTTGCTTGGTTTAGTGACTGCTGGGTAGGTTTTGAGGATTATCGAGCCTTCTTAGGTCTTTGTAGTGCCTGTTGAGATTATCTGGAATGACAGGAAGCCTGTTGGGAGTTGAATATTTGGGCGGCGTCTTTCTCTTTGTTTTCCATTTTTTATTTTTCCTTGGTAGTTGGTTTGTCTGCTTGGTTGCTTGGTATTCTACTTGAGTTACTGTTTTTATACACAGTGGAATTTATATATCAGTTTGCTTATCAATCCATGCATTTTCTTTTTTAAAATATTGAAAATACAAAAAAATAGGCATTTTGCATTGGTTGGTATTTTTGTCTTGGAAACTTTATCATTAGCTTAGCAAATTTAGTGAAAGATTGCATTTTACTTCTAAGTTGCAAAGTTAAAATTGAAGATTGCACTGTTTTTATTTAGCATATCATTCACTGAAAAGTTAAAGTTAGGCTTTGCATTATATCCATTTTTATTTTCATGTAGATTCATAACACCATGAGTTTCATTTCCATACCTTTTTGAGTAATCACGGCCAATAAAATTTACGCTTTAAACTAAAATTGATCAGTAACGATTTTATTTTTTAGGGTGCACAAACTAGCCTAGGATTTAGTGCCTTGGAATAGGATTTTGTGAGTAAACTTCTCCAAGGCAATTAAATCAACATATGTGTCTGAGACAGGGAGTTGAGAAGTCCATTGTATAATTGGTAATATCAAGAGGCTCCGCTCACACTGGAGTTAATCATGTGTTTGCGCAAAGTAAGTTGAAGGGATAACCCCTAGATACTCACCTAACGTCAGAGATATTTATGTGGATTTATTTGTATTTGGGGATCTTGCTAGTGCCCATACCTTTGTTAGAGGCGGTACTTTCAAGGTTTTGGGCTTTCCTACCCTGCCCATATGGTGATCCGGACTTACGATTTCTCACCTATGCATCGGTTATATAGTGGTTTATTAGTTTCTTGACTTAGGTATCTCATAGGTCAGGCAGGGAGGGAGGCCACTTAGCCACTTTAGCCCGTTTGCATGCATATTGGCTGCTTGACTTTTTGGTATGCTCTTTGATTACTAGTTGGCCTTAGGATATATTTTTATTTGTTGAGAGTCATAAGTCATCGTAGAGTCAGACCAACTTTCATGCAGGTCCCGTCAGTTGTTACAGTTACCACTAGTTTTCGAGCTATTTCCTTCTAAAAGGCGTAGAGTTATCAGGAGTGGTACACATGCATCCACTTTTCAGACTTGTGATCTGACAAGGATGAGTACTGAGTCTAGTCTTCAGAACACTGAGAGTTCATCAAATCCCAATCTCACTATAGTTAATTGAACTCCTTTGACACCTGCAGCCACTACAGTTACAGTGCCGGAGGCTTACACCAGTACTATAGCTCGGCCCGTAGTTAATGTTGTGTCTCTTGCCTCTAACCCTTTTGGGGGTTTTGGCCACTCGCCGAGTTACAATGTTCAGACCATCCCCATGGCTAATAGCCCATTTTCTTATGGTATGCTAGGTTTCACTTCGCAGTCTTCGACTGCCATCCCAGCTGCTGGCCATAACGCTAGCCTTGGACTTGGAGGCACTACACCTCCTTACACTCCATGTTCATTTGGTAGATATCATGTTCCCCAAGAGAATCCTAATGTAGGAAGTGTCGTCCTCCTCCACCCTGGGTCTAATCCTTCTACGGTTGGATGGAACAACCAAGCTGGCGGACAAGTTCCGCCCTATATCCCTATCCCCTCGGTGCCAAATTCAACCAATACTTTTGGCATAATGAATCCACTTAAATCCTCTGGATTCCCACCTGGAAGAGGTCAGTATCATGTTTTGGGCACCCCCCAACCTGGATCTACCCCAGTTGGGGGCAGTTTTAACAACCCTTAGTTTGGAGCTAATCTAAGTGGGGGCAATTTTCATAACCCTTATCAGAACATTCCTGTTGGAATGATTCCCAATCCATCTTTCACAAATCCACCTGGAGAAGGATCTTTTACTTCCAAACAAGGTTTTGGTCCTTACCAGAATCTTGGATGGAACGCAACTTCTAATACTCAATCTTTTGCAGGAGGATGGGGTTAGGTGTCGCAACTCCGTATTCCCTTTCTGACCACGCTTAACCTACCAGATTTTTCTAAACTAATGAATGACCCGGTGAGTCATTATCCCACATGGCCCCTTTTCCCCACCAAGCTTCCGTCAGAAATTCCAAAGTTTGAGGTTAAGAATGGCGAGGACCCTGGTGATCACGTCACTACTTTTCACCTCTGGTGCTCATCGAATTATTTGAATCACGATTCTATTATATTACGATTGTTTCATTGCACTCTTATCGGGGTTGTGTCACAATGGTATATTGAGCTACCTAGGGGGACATATGAGTCTTTTCAATAGTTAGTGCTAGCCTTTCTTAACCATTTTCAACTACCTGTTCGTTACGATGTTGGCCTTGAAATTTTTTCAACTTTACACCAAGGTATCGACACTCATATTTTAGACCATATCTAGGAATGGAATAGGTGAAGACGGTTAGTTAAGACTCCCATACCCCCGACCTTTCTTTTAGAATAATTTTTAAAGTCTCTACACACTCCTATTTCAAAGGACGTTTCTACTTCCGGAGTCTTCAGTGAGGAGGAGGCCATTTTTAGAGCCCAACAATTCGATTTGATCTATGCTTAGTCTGGGATGTTATACCACATTCTTCTCGATGCACCGCGGTCAACTTATGATCCTAGACAGGGTCTTGGGCCCCATGCCAATGGAATTGTAGGGTCCACCAATGTAAAGTCCGCAGACTCGATAATGAAGTCTGTCAGAGGACTAGCTTCATCTGGATCCTCCAAACCCACCCAATTGGCGGATGTACATTCCGTGCAGTCATCGAAAAACCCAAATGGTGACCAGCAACCAGATGGGAATAAACGAAAAAGTTGAAATAATCGTAGAGGTGGGAGAAATAAACCCAAGGAAAAGAATAATAATGGGAAACATAATGATAATGCTGGAGAGGAAAAGAAATAAAAACGTAAGGTTAAGTTTCCTTGTAAACTTTGTACTGATGATCACCTTACACACTTATGCCCCAAATTTGAAGAGGCTGCGAGGCTTTTAAATATTTTTCCCGTTGTGCTAAAAAAAACTTTTCCTCATAACCAACACTTAGCCTTGAGTTCTTCGAATGTCGAAAATGCACCTGGCGGCAGTCAAAACCCACCACCGCAAGATGGAGATCGTGTTTGTATCAATATGGTCGACGCAAAAATTGATATAGCCACTCTCTCTCGAGATTACAACTCTTCAAAAGATAGTACTAGCCTAGAAGCTCCTCCTCCACCCCCAGAGACGAATTTACAGATCGAGAAACCAGAGCCACTGCCTCATATTTCGAAAGGAGTATTCAAGCACTCTACCCATAACCCTAATGCTAGATCCGCCCAGAACTACTCTATTGTTGAGGATCTGGGCCAAACACCTTGCGCAATGTCTGCTTTGGAGGTACTCCAGACATGTCTATCATAGACGAATGCCTTACTCTCTTCCTTAGGAGCTCTAGAATCTAGTGGCTTGAATATCATCATGTTTGATGTCACAGACATGAAGCCTCGCTTACCCTACCATGTGGAGTTTCAAATCCACGTGGAGTATTCTAAATCTACCATCAAACGAGTGGTCGTTGATGAAGGTGCTACCACTTGCGTGATGTCCTTAGTCTGTTGGAAAGCTATCAGTTCTCCAACCCTTTCAAAGTCATCAACCATGTTGACCACATTCGACGGTCATTCCTTCCGCCTTCATGGAATTCTCCCCACCTTTCCGGTCCAGTTAGGTGGGAAGACAGTAGAGGTGGAAGTAGAGGTAGTGGATGGACCTCTCGATTATAACCTGTTACTAGGTCGCAAATGGACTTATGCTATGGTCGTCGTCGTGTCGTCTGTTTTCTGCACACTTTGTTTTCCTCATCAGGGGGAGATTATGATGATCAACCAGTTATCCTTTGCGTACTCTATCCTGAACACATATGTTGGACCGTCGATCCATGTGGTTGACAATTCTCAGCCGACAACTGAGAATATCAGTGTCGAAATGTATTCTTCCCTCATGGGCACTTTTGACTTCTCAACACCGACTCACCACATTTACAACATGTCCAGTACGCCTGCTTCAGTAGAGAGGTCCATCCCTTTTCGCACTTCTTATTGTAGTGACCCTTAGACCCTACTTTCTCTGACTTCATCGATTGAAGGTCAGTCGCATGCTGGCGTGGCTATGCCACTATTGGCAGCAGAGATTGCATATCAAGCTATCCTTGACTCTTTTGTCGATCCCGACCCTGTTCCCTTGCAGACTGTCGAGGAGGATCCAGTTTTTAGGCCCATGTGGGCCACTTCATTATCTCGTTCACATGATTTCTTGGATGAGATTTTGCCTTCAGACGAAGCCATCCTTGAAGCCATGAATGTTTTTGAGAGACCTTGGGACAATATGCATCGTCAATCTTATTTTCTCCCAAGTCTTGAAAGAATTGAGCAAGATGATTTTAGATCTACCCTAAGTGAGATAGTCGGTCACGCTGTAGTTCCACTTTATACACATGGAATTTATGCCGAAGGGAATATGGCGATTATTTCTCCTACCATCCAGATTGATATCTCTCATACCCCTGGCAAGATCGAAAATGTAAATATAGGTGCAGATTGTTCGCCAGAAGACATTCTGATATACACCAACCTCTTCAAATAATTTCAAGATGTATTTTCTTGGTCATATGAAGAGATGCCAGGGATCGACCCCCGTATTATCAAACATGAGATTAGGACTTACTTGGATGCTAAACTCGTTCAACAACGTCTTAGAGATGTTAATCCTAGGAAGGCCCCCACTATTAAGGCAGAGGTAGAGAAGCTACTTAATGCCAGATTTATCTACCCGATTCCCTTGACCGAATGGGTATCCAACCTTGTTCCCATGAATAAAAAGAAAGGAACCATCCGCGTGTGTATGGACTTTCATGACCTGAACAAGGCTTGTTCTAAAGATAACTTCCCCATGCCTTTCATTGATCAGATTCTAGATGAGTGTGAAGGAAGCAAAATATTTTCTTTTATGGACGAATTTTCAGGCTATAACCAAATCCAGATCAAACCCAAAGACCAACATAAGATGGTATTCATATGTCCTTGGGGCACGTTTTCATACCAGAAAATGCCTTTCGGCCTGAAAAACACCAGAGAAACCTTCCAACGAGCCATGACTTTCTCTTTTAATGATCTCAAACACACAGTCGAAGCTTACCTCAATGATCTTGCTACTCACTCTCGCAAGAGAGTGGATCATGCTATGCACCTTCGACTAGTTTTTGAAAGATGCCGCTACTATAGAATCTGACTCAATCCTCATAAATTCATATTTTGCTTCAGATCTGGCTGTCTCTTAGGATTCTTAGTCTCCAAGACAAGGATCATGGTAGATCCACTTAAGGTTGAGGCAATTCTTCAGTTGCCTCCCCCGTGCACGATTAGATAGATTCAAGGTTTACAAGGGAAATCTAACCTTTTGCGTCGGTTTATTGTGAATTATGCCAATATCACTAAAAGTTTCATGTGCCTATTGAAGAAAGACACCCTGTTTATCTGGGATGAGTGAGCCCAACAGTCTTTTGACACGTTAAAGAAATCCTTGGTATCGTCCCCTCTGCTGAAATCTCCTGATTACAGTAGAGATTACTTGTTGTATATCGCCGGATATTAAGAGACCATTGGTATGGTTCTAGTTTAGGAGGATGATGAGCTCCGCGAGCATGTCATCTACTATCTCATTCGAAACTTATTCTGTCTTGAACGTAATTACTCGCACGTTGAAAAGCTATCTTTGGCTACCATCCACACAGTCCAATGTTTACGACACTATATATTTCTTTACAAAACTAATGTAGTTGTCGATGTTAATCCATTTCAATACGTCCTTACTAGAAGTATCATAGGTGGAAAATATAATAAATGGATTGTCATCTTACAAGAATTTGATCTCTGTTGTAGGAAAATCTCCCTGTCGACAGGTAGATCGCCTCAAAGATCTAGACCCTAACTCTAAGACAGAAAGTGCTTAACGTGACTTCCTTTCAAATCTATACAAACTAATACATGAGAAAGAAGGTGAATAGCAGTACCTATTTATCGACGTTTGTCCCTGCACGCTCCAAGTCGAGATCCAAACTCTCGCTCCTCGTTGAATCCTGTAGACAAACAAAGTACGACCACTTCCTACTCTATTGATATTAGCTTGAAGACAGATCTATCTATCAATGATAAGTTCATGTAGGATCAGACACAAACTAGAAAGAAACAGGCCAAGTGTATCATATTAATGAGAATAACGTCAGCAGTACTTACAATCGTAGATGCGAATGCGATAACTTCGTCAAGTCCCCTTTGTCTAACCCTTGCTCGAAAGGTCCACATCCTGGATGATAGCAGCTTCACTGATCACTCTCCTTTGACTGACTGTGTGTTTCCTATGAGATCATAGGTTTCATGCTAGCAATTCTTCCCCCTTTTCACCATCATAGAGCCTGCTTATATAGGTTAAGAGGAGCTTAACCTCTTGAGTTATCTTTAGAACAAGTTGAGGAATTCCCTCCTTGGATCAGGGATCTCTTGATGGAACCAAGAATTCGAATGCAACTACCTTCCAAACTTGAAAGATCCTCCCCTTATTCTCCTCAATGGGCCAACTACTGCCTCAGATTAGACAACGCTCCCTCAGAAGGGGCATCAAAGCGCTATAGCGCTCCCTAGGAAGCTTGAGGGGGGCGCCAACGTTCCAAGGATGGATAACGCTCCTTCATAGGGGTAGATAATTGTTATAATGCTCCTTGAGACCTTATAGGGGATCTCCAGCACTCCTAAGGCTGATGTAGGGGAGCGCTCACCTTCAAAACCTTTGTTTAAGTGCTCCTTTCAGGTGATAAGAGTTCCTTGACTTCAGTTAATCATTTTCCTTCCTCCAAATCAAGTGTCTGAGTTATTCTAGATGTCTTTTTGGTGTCATAATTATGTAAGTATGCTTTGTTTTATGTTTGCGACACTTTTGAATGTCATGCGACACTTGCGACAGTTGAGAGGATCATGCGACACTTACGACACTTATCGAAGTGAGCAATATTGAGGTGTAACAGATTGCCCCCCAAAGTATGAAGTTAGAAGATGCGAACTGATAATTGAAAATGCTTTGTAGACGTTCAAGCAAGGGTATAGATTCGGAGAACCTGACGGAAGCTGCACACAAACATCCAACAAATATCATGACATATTTCAAAACCCAAGGCATGCATACCTATGCTTGGGTGATCAAGACTTGCAAGATATGGCCGCCATAAAATACACTGCGAATCCATAATTGTATTGATGAAAAGGTATAGCCACCGAGAATACAATGTGGATCTATACTCTGATGACCTGGACTGATCGTAGCCATGAAGAATACACAGTGGATCTACAAGATGACAATACATAGCCATGACCAATACAAAGTGGATCTATGTAACAGTGTATGTATCATTCGTCCAAGAGAAACTCCTTCACGACTTGGGCAAAGTATATATTAGAGTGATGAATCAACCCAGGGTCTTCTTACCGATCCCAATGTGGTACGATTCTAACCATGTGAATAGATGTCCTAATGTCGAACATGGCAGAAACCACTTGATTACCGGTCAATGATGTAAACCGTTAACAAGCGCGAGGGAGATCACCATTAATGTCAATGATTCCCAAGGTACCCTAGTACATTCCAACGAATGTGAATAGATGAGCTGAGGTCAAACACCCGTGGAATCATCCGATCAGAGGTCAATTATGTAAACCTACTGTCGAATGTGAGGAGGCCTACCATTGAGGCATGCAGGTCCCAAAGTACTAACTGGTTTCTAAGCCTGATTCCCGGATAATGTGTTGAAGTCGACATGAATAGACTCGTCGAGGGAGGGCCTTGATGTATCCCCCATCAACGACATGAAACGGACATAGATATGTAATTGGCAGATCAAATGGACTGGACTGACATAGGTTTTGAGGCAAGATATTTGGGATGGCTGACTCTAGAGGCAGATACTTCCCTTGAACACTCAAGCACGACAACAAAACATGACATGGATCAAAACTATGCAGTCGATACTGTGACTTGCGTCGGGTGATCCAAGGAGTGAAAGAAACTCAAAGGATTGGATTAGTGCAGAGTTTCAGTGGATTATGATGTGTGCAAATGACAAAGTGCCGTATTCAAGGGAGACTCTAAGATTTGTTGGATAATTTTCTCAAGAGACTGCCTGGCTTGCTCCTTTCAAATTCCCCCCCATCCAGATAGACGAGTACCTCTTTTTGATTTAATGAGCTCGAGGAGGATAACACATTCTAGATATAACTCACCTTCGGTAAGTTCCTCTTCCTTTGTTTAATGAACCGAAATAAGTAAGGGTTCGGTCCCATATGGGCTTGTCGATGTGTGTTTTAACGAGTCCAAAGACAGAAAACTTGAAGGTTTTTCGGGATTATAGAGTTTGGAAAAACACTTAAAAGAGAACTCTCTCAGTTCCTTTTTCGTACAGTAGTCTAACGAGACCGAAAAAGAGATAAACTATTGCTCGAAAGACACCCTTTCTAACCTTTTAACGAGCGTGAAAGGAAGCAAGATCACTCGACAATCTTTTCATATTTAGAGAGTTTGAAAAGAGTTTAAAGGAGACTCCAGGGGGTTCCTTTTTCGTGTGTTCGTGTATCCGTACGGGTTCGAAAAAGAGATAAAAGTTTACCCGGTTGCGTTCTCATATTTTTGAGCTCGAGAACGAACTAAGACTATGCTCATAAGCACGACAAGGTAAATAATCCATCAGAACTGCCAGGAAACCTGCGATGCCAAAACTACAAACTAGGGGTTTAGTGAAGCCATCATATTGTTAGAGAAACCCATAAATGACTATACCTTATAAAAAATGGAAAGTTATAAATAGAAATACAATGAAAATTCCATTTACCATTTCATTTTGCACAAGGATTTTGGAGTAGTGGAGATTCTCATTTTGAGGTGGATCTTGTTTTGCTCACTGTCGGAGCTACGGTTGACCGTTTTTCGTGCCATTTGGACCAGATAGATCTACATCTCTCCTTCTTTCAATTACATGTTTCAATATTTATTTTCATAGAATCATTTAAATTAAAATATGAAGCCCTAAGTTGCCCCAAAAAGATCAAAATCGACCTCTTTTAAAAATGATGGGAAAAGGGGCTTCTTTTCGCAAAAACGTTCTAGAAGGGGATGGCCAAGATGCCAACACCTCAATAGTTGATTGGATGGGTCATTTTTGGCAAAGAACCCATGAAAAATCTCCACATATGCCCACGGAGCCATAAAGAAATCGTTTGCATTTAAAAATGTTTCATTGTTGTAAGATGAATATTGAATGTCTAAGAGAGGGCGTGGTGATTGTAAAAGAGGGTGTGGTCACTTTAAATGATGTGGGCATTAGATTTCAGTTTTTAGATTGCTTTTGAAAATTGTCGAAATTGCCAAAACGTTGAAATAATGAAAAAAAAATTATTCTTTTTGTTTTGTAGGTGATTTCGGCGACCATGATCGAGTGGAAAGAACGAGAACATGAGATGGATGAATTAGCTACGTTGCGGAGTCCTCGCACATGGGCCGCATTGCGAGCTTGTGGCTTACTAAAATTCTTCAAATTGCAGAAAATGAAGAAGGAGATTTTGTTGCTTGAGCACATGATCGGCCTATGGGATGTTGCGGAGCAAGGATTCTGGATTGGCACACAACTTCTAACCATCGAGTTAGGATATGTGTATTTCTTGATTGGCCTCTTGAAAATAGGAGTTCCCATATCTTTCTTCGGGTAGAGGGCACTACCTGAGCAAGTGGACGTGTATCTGACACGTCACTGTGTCCCAGGAGCAAGACTGGTAGGGGGTAGAATCCCTATCAAGGATATCCGAGAGCTACCCCTCCATTCCATACTGTTTTCCATCACGAGCATGACGGGAAGTACTAGCGTGCATCTGGCATGAAGATCGCAGGTGGCTTATGGTGTTCATTGTTTGGAACCAACACTGTTCAACTTGAGTGCAGGGTTTCTTTGAAATGTGAAGGAACAATTTTCACGGTGCAGGATGGGACAGAAACAATTTGGTTATGGCTCTTTTCTGGTCTCATTTTTTCTAGAGCGCATCCCCCAAATGCAGCCTCAGATAGCACTGGCGGTGCGACCAATGGACGAACCAAGGATGGAAAGGTGGACTAGAATGTCTCCGAGGCTAGTAGCGGAGTCAGAGTTCTGTTTCACTGGTGATTTCTTTGCCTGGCTGAGATGACAGTATCTCTGGATAGAGGACTTCCCGTATGCTGAGGTGGATTTCCATGAGAGTATGGATTTGATTTTACCCGCGGGGGAAGATTGGGATGCTTTAGGTAAGAGACTAAGCAACACCTTGTCTAGTTTTTTTTTTTAAGTTTTTGATGTATATATATATTTTTTGGGTATGTAGAAGAGTTTTTTAACAGATGTATTGTTTTCAATACGTAGACAAGGGAGAAATGCGCCCGACTGATATACCGATACCAAGACGTTGTGGGGGCATTCCGGTTGCAGCAGATCCAGTAGTACCATTGATAGGTCTCCGGGAGGTTGAAAGAAACCTCCAAGGCCTCACGATGGGCATTCCTCCTCTGCAGAGGGGAGAAGTTCCTTTACATCTGCAGAGGCACACTGTGGGAGTACCAGAGAATATCAATTCTCTACTGAGACACGTAGTGCACGCGGTGATATGTTACTCGCAACACAATGTAGTGCAGGGAGATTAGAGTCTCTCTGGTGATCGTATTTTTGTATGCCTTGTCAGGAAACGTTGTATGGGTGTAAAGACCCAACATTTTTCTCTTCTTCATTCTTTTTGATGTAATCAAAACATTTCAGTCACGCCATATATATATATATATATATATATATACAGTTTTGAGTTTTTACAGTGCCAAATGATTTGCACATGATGATGTCTGTGATGTGTTTTAATTTACATGTAATGTACAATTTTGCTTCCCTTAAATCTTATATGTGGGCGAGATACTAATCCATGATGTAATTAGCTAACGAATCCGAAACACTGTTAAGTTTTCTTGGAATGTGTCTATATTCAATATAATCAAACATTCGTTCGAGGTGGCAAACTTGTAGATGGAGACGTAGCAGGGTAGGATTACGAATAGCATAGATTCGATCGAGTTGATAGACCACGAGTTGGGAGTCTAAGTAAACAATGATGCGAGAGATACCTAGGGAGTAGGCTTCAGTCAAGAGTCCGATGACAGCATGATATTCTGCCATGTTATTAGTCGCTGGTCCTAAGCAAATACCTCCTGAACTCACCACCTTGTCAAATTGGTAAATGACCCATGCTGCTAAAGCAATGTTCCGGGTATGTTGACTAGCACCATCCGCGAACCCAAAAAAGATAGGAAAGGAAGACGTCATCTACGCATGAAAACACAAGCACAGTCATGAGTGGCAATGGTAAAGACTCGAGCACACGAAAGAAATAGACACACCAAACTAAAATACAATAATTTACAGAGTATAGATGCTAGGTAATTTAAGCATAGTACTTTTTAAGGTAAAGCCCGTTTCGGGGTTCCCCCAGGGAAATTCCATCATAATCTACTAATTCGTAGGCACCTCTGTGTAGAACATGCTTCATGATGTAAGGACCATGCCATAGAGGTTCTAACTTTCCTGTCCCCAATTTATCGTGAGCTTGGTCATAAACGAGGACTAAGTCTCCTTCTGCAAAAGTCCGAGGGTGGACGGATTTGTCGTATTGACTCTTAATTCGTTTTTGATGTGCCTCATTAACGAGAGAAGCATCACGACATGTTTCGTCTAGCTTGGATAGATACAAGAATCGTTCTTCTTCAGTAGAAGTATGGAGCAGGAGTTCTACTTTAAGTTTGAGTGATGGAATCTCACACTCGATTGGTAGAACGACTTCAATGCCATACACCAACTGGAAAGGAGTAAATCCAGTTGAGGTTTTCATAGAAGTGCGATAAGCCCAGAGAGCGGAGAAAAGTTGTAAATGCCACGATGTCTTGTTTTCCCCTACCATGCGTGGGATCATGGTTTTTAGGACTTTGTTGATGGCCTCAACTTGTCCGTTGGCCTAAGGGTAGTAAGGGGATGAATTTTCATGATGAAAACCCAATTTGACATGTAGTTTGCTCATCATCTGGTTCTTGAAGTGTGCACCATGATCAGTGACAATGGCACGTGGTACGCCAAAACAAGTTATGATATGGTTGAAAAGAAACAGAGCTGCAGTACGACCATCATTCAGGAAGGTAGGCATAGCCTCAGCCCATTTGGTGAAGTAGTCGACGATGACGATTATATAACCGTGCCCCCCGGCTGAGGTAGGCTTACACTACATGAAATCGATACCCCACTTGGCAAAGGGGTCGATGGCAATAATGGAGTGCAGTGCAGTAGGGTGGGTGCGTTCCTTCTTGTTAAAGACTTGGCAGGGTGGGCATTTTTTTACGGCCTCGATGCAATCTTTGAAAATCGAGGGCCAAAAGTAGCTAGCACGTAGGATTTTTCGGGATGTGGCTATCCCAGAAAGGTGACCGCCACAGGCGCCAAGGTGACAATCGTTCAAAATGCATTCAGCCTCTTCGTGAATCAGACATCGTCGAAGGACGGTGTCAATACCATGGCGATACAAGGTGTCACCGATGATGAGATAATGACGAGAGTGGTGACGAATGCGTCGACGCTCTTCGCGAGAAATGTTGGGCTGAAAACGTTGGGTTTGAAGGTAAAGGAGAATGTCTCCGTACCAAGGATCGGAGGTGCTGATGAGGAAGAGAGATTCATCGGGGAGGGAATCTCTAGGTTCAATGTCTTCATCGGTGCGAGGGAGGGCACAGATAAGCTTTGCAAACACCAAGGATTTTTTGGCTTTGGCCTTTGTAAATTCAAGATCGAATTCCTGAAGGATAACGATCCATTTAGAATATTTGCCCCCAAGTACTTGACGTGTCAAGATGTGGTACATGGGGTTGGAGTCTGCAATTACCGTGGTGGTTTGTAATAAGATGTAATGGCAGAATCTCTGGACAGCAATGACGGCTGCCAGAGCCAGTTCCTCGACATGTGAATATTGAAGTTCGGGTCCAAATAGACTCTTGCTCAGGTAATTAATCACATGTTCTTCACCGTTGGGGTCCTCCTAAAATAACACCATCGCAATAGTGGAAGTGGAGGTGGCCAAGTAAAGGATATAGTCTTTTGTATACTCCGGAGGGTGCAACAAAGGTGTGTGGGTCAAGGCGTTTTTTAGAGCATCAAATGACCGTTGGGCAGTGTCATCCCAGATGAAAGGGGTGTTTTTCTGTAGTAACCGCATGAATACTTTAGTTATCTCAGCATAGTTGCAGATGAAACGACGAAGGAAGTTTGCTTTGCCTTGCAAACTTTGGATTTGGGTTAAGTTGGTAGGTGGGGGTAAGGTTAGAATGGCCTTAATCTTTAAGGGATCCACCCTGATCCCATCTTTGGAGACAATGAAACTGAAGATTCGAATGGATTCAACAACAAAAATTCATTTATGTGGGTTCAAGCGAATACGGTAGAACCGACATCGAATAAAAATCACCCATAAGTGATCAATGTGGTCGGATCGATTGGATGAGTGGGCAGGTAGGTCATCGAGGTAAGGTTCTGCGATATGCTTGATATCGTGGAAAGCGTACGACATGGCCCGCTGGAAAGTAGCACCAGCATTTTTAAGGCCAAAAGGTAGCTTTCGATAGGTGAAAGTACCCCATGGTCAGATAAAGGCTATCTTATGTTGATCAGTAGGTAAGATTTCGATCCGGTTATACCCAGAAAAACCATCCATGAAAGAGAAGATTACACTCCCTACGCAATTATCGATGATTTGGTCAATGAAGGGCATAGGGTAGTTGTCCTTTGGACAAGCTTGGTTGAGATCCCTATAGTCAACACAAACACGGATGGTCCCTTGTTTTTTGGCAACCGGAACAAGGTTGGAGACCCATTCTGTCAAAGGGACGGGATAGATAAAGCCAGATTATAGAAGTTTCTCAACTTCTGCCTTTATAGCTGCGATTTTCTTGGGATGAACCGGGCGGAGTTTTTGTCGAACAGGTTTTGCACCAGGGTAAGTCTTGATTTTTTGCACGATGATCGAAGGGTCGATCCCTGGCATTTCCTTGTATCTCCATGCAAAGACATAGCATAATTATTTAAACAAAGCGGTGTAAGAGACCACTTCTTCGGGTGTGGAATTAGCACCAAGATTAATGGTTTCCATGACACCTTCTTTGATCGAAATATCAATAATGATCGTGGTAGAGATGTTACCCATATTCCCCTCAGAGAGAGTATCTTGTGTGAGGATAGGTGATTGCGGAGTATCGGTAACATCGGGAGGGAAGACATAGTGTATGTCTTGGTGAATTTCTTCCAAGGGCTGAAGAAAAGAAAATCGATGATGGTTATCATCCCAAGGTAGATTGTCAATGCTAAGCATTTCCATAATAGATTCGTCAGAAGGGAAAATTTGGGAAATGTAATCGACTGCGGACGATAGGGAATCCAACCATGACGACATCGAGTAGGCATATGGTTCCAGCAAATGTGGGTTCTTCAGAGAGGGAGAGGCAGATTGAATAGCTACGTATGCGGCCTCAGCTGGGCTAAGTGGCATGGTGTCACCTAGCACATTGAATTCCATAGGACTAGGTACAACCCAAGGGTCAGATGATTCCAAGGATTGATAAGGCATAGTCGAAATCATATTGACAGTGGAAATATGGTGTGTGGTGGGTGGAAGTGGTGTAGGGAGAGAACCCATGAGGCTAGAATCTTTCAACAAGCCAACACAAATGCTTTCATACGTAACTGGGTGGTCTCCCAAAAAAGGAATGTTGTTGGTGGTCGGGTTGCGGGTGTCGGGTGTACAGAAATAGAGTTGATCGATAGTGACAATTTTTCCTTGATGGGGAAATTGTACACATCGAAACACCGACGAGGCGACAACAGTCATAGCGTAGAACCAACTTCTTCAAAGTAGTAGGTTGTAATCGAGGGGTGCATCGACCACGTCGACATCAACAGTAATGGTTTTTCCGCCCAACTGAACGGCTAGGGATTGTAACAGTCCGTGTGGATAAAAACCTCGCCCATCGAAAGCGCATAACATCGTAGGTTATTTGTTAAGGACAGGTGATTTTAAGCCTTTCCAACAAGCTAAAGACATGACACAAGTAGAGGCTCCCTCATCCAAGATAGCTCGATGGATTTGTTGATTGTGAACAACAACGTCGATTTGAAAAGCTAGTTGGTGGGAGAGTCGTGGTTGATGATAATCAAGATTAAACGTGAGGTTATTTGATGACTCAGGATCGAAAGCACCGATGGCAGCTAAGAGCATTCTATGTTGGTTGGGACAGTGTTGTATAACTTCCAGAGCAGACATAGCACACGGTGCTTGAGCCAAATCTTCAACAATGTTGTAGTTTTGGGCAGCCCGTGAATTAGGATTGAAGGTAGATTTCCGGATGGTGCTCTTAGGAGGGCGTAAAATAGATTCAAACGAAGGTTTCTCAATCTGAAGCGGCCCGGATGGAGGGCTAGTATATGGAGGACTAACGGAAGATGGTAACGGGTCCGGTGCGAAACCATTAGTAGTCTTCAGCTTATCAGGTTTAACTGGTGTGTCATATGTTGTAGAGTGAGTGGTTAGATTAACCCCATTGAACATATAAATGTGGGCGCTCGTTGAGGCCTCATCATGGGATTGGTTAAAACTGCCCCCTGGAGTAGGGGTTTGAGCAACCAAAGATTGTTGTTGTGGGAAAGGTTGAGTAAGCACAGCGGGTTGTGAATTTCCTTTAAAGGTTTTGGCCACTTCATCGTGATGTGGATAGTCTCGGGTGTAGTGATCATCACCACAAATGAGACATGGGAATTTCGGTTTCCATTGTGGTTGTTTCCCGGCAGTAGGGGTTTGTGGTTGATTTTTTGGTTGTTCGTTGTTATTTTTTTTCTTTGGTTTATTTCTCGCTTTCTTCTTGCCCCCAAGTTGTTGTGAAGGGTTCGATTGGACCGCATTCACCTCAGAGACCTAAGTTTGAGGGGGGGTAGAAGAGGGTGTAGCCGGGCTAGGAGAAGCCATCGAAGTGGGCCGCTGAATCGTTCCAGTCAACTGGGAAGTAGATTGGGTTTTGATGGAGCCAATAACTCCATCTGCGTGGGAAGCAGACGATGGTTTGGATGGATCATTAGTGGCACGGGTAGCATTCAGTATCAACTCATATAGAGTACCGGACTGTGAATAGACTAAGTCTAGGTACTGAGCTCTGGCAATAGCTTCTTCCTCGGTCACTACACCACCCATGGAAATATCACGAGCAATCTAGGGTAACAATGATTTAGTGAACCATTCTACTAACAATTGGTCAGGAATGACCGCTTTGATTAGCCTTCGTCGTCGTCTCCATTCATGAATATGATCGGAGATATGTACGGAAGTTGTCTGACGAAGGGAGGTTAATAGTTCAGTACCCATCTCGTACCAAATGGGTAGTTAGAAGTGTGTGAGGAAGGACATGGCGAGGGAGTTGAAATCATGAAAAGATGCACGTGGTAGTTCAATATACCATTTTGTCATGGAACCCGTAAGCGTTCGTTGGAAAAGACACAAATGTATAGAATCGTCCATGAGGGAGTTGGATGAACACCACAAATGGAAAGTCATCACGTGGTTGTTTGGGTCTTCTCCGGACTTTCCGTCGAATTTTGGGATATCAGAAGGAAGTTTAGCTGGAATAGCTGGCCAAACCGGAGAATGATAAATAGGATAATTCATTAACAGAGACAAGTCTGGAAGGTCCATGGTAGCTAGGAAAGGTAGTTTTCGGTTAACCTGTGGGTAATGCTGGTGCGGCATGGGGACACCAGTGGGGCCAATCACTAGTTTATGTGGATAATTGTAACTAGTGGGCCCTCTTGTATGAGGTTGGTGTTGACCAGGGTACACAGGATTTGAGGTGTTTTTAGAAGCATGTGTGAGCGGAGGATAACCGGATGGGTTTCGAGGGTTATAGGTTGGGTTTGGCATTTTTCCATAAAGAGGTTGTTGCGGAGTCTGAGAATTGTGTCCTACCGAGAACTGTGGGTTTCCTGGAAAAGGGACTTTCCACGGATTGGGTGTGGCTGACACATTTTGTCTGTATGGTTGATGGTAGACTCCGGATTGAGGCTGCCCCCCAAATGGAATTTGTCCTCCGATGGGAGGATGCCCCCCAAATTGAGGGAGAGTTCCCGGAATTTGAGAACCAGATGTAAATGACTGACCGGTGCCGTCGAGCGGGTTAGGACCACCAAGACCGGTCCCTCCGGGTTGTTGGATAGGTATGGAACCTCCCGGCATAACTTGGGTAGTAGTCATTTGGGTAGTAGTGGCAGTGAAAACATTCAGTGCTCTGTACCCAAAAGGGAGTGTAGGTATTGGTGTTATAGGTGTGCCAATCGCAGCTTGGTTGACCACCGCATTACCAGCGGGAATAGTCGGAATGTGAGGGACTATTGTAGAATGGGCCATCTGGAGGGGAGGAGTAGACCTTGGGCCAATGGACGATGAGCTCGGACCAACGGGCGGTGTGGCTGTAAAAATGGTGGTACCGATAAAATGGTTTACGGGTACAGTGTAGGAAATAGGTGCGTCAGCACCCATCCCTATTCCATAAAGATATCGCACCATGCGCGGTGGACTTCGAACAATGTCTGCGGTCCAAAAAGGGTCATAGGCTAAAGGGTTTTGATGAGATCTAGTCAAAATGTCAAAAGGATTGACGACGACAAATTCACCAGTGGAATTCAGTTGGAGAACACGTCGTTCATATCCCTCCGGAATGCGGAAAGCTTCTAGAGACTCTGAAACAATTCGAAAACTCTCTAAAGGGGTGGGAACTTCTTCCTAGGAAGTTGTAGTGTCTTGAACCTTGCTCTATTGAGGATATTCCTCCGTAGAATGAGGGGGTAAAGGGGTGTTTCCTTCC
Organism: Picea engelmannii; assembly: GCA_009831015.1. NCBI lineage: Eukaryota > Viridiplantae > Streptophyta > Pinopsida > Pinales > Pinaceae > Picea > Picea engelmannii. Next base: position 694,117 of record ML776616.1, read on the forward strand.
ATATTTTCTGGAGGAAGTCCCTGTAGCCTCCGCAAATGGCGTGGAGGGTCGATGTTGGCGAAAAAGAGTCGACGAAAGAGATCTGTGGCCAACTATCGAAAAGAAACAACATGCGCTAATAAAATCTAAGAATCACAACCAAGAAAATAGAACCTTCTCTCGATGACTGTACTAGTTGGTGATGAAATCCAACGTCGCGTGATCAAGTCTAGAAGGGGCAGGGATAGGGTGGAACAGTTACAATGGTGACCTGCTTAACGGACTTATGCCTTGGTGCAAGCTTCCACGTAGTAATTGTGGATTTACCCTCCAAGGAGCCCGAGTGAGTTTGACCAATGTCTGCTCCAGGTACAATGAGACTTCCCTTCTCTGTCACCTTGTGTAAGACCCTAAATATTATGGCCACTAAGGTTACCAATTCGCAGTCATCCCCTGGGCGGGAACAGTTGACAGTCCGATCTGAATGTACGGGCAGGGTATCGAGCCCGAAATCAACTAAAAGGATTCCACGCAGTAATTGTGGATTTACCTTTAAGCAATCCCCATAATACGATCTGACCACCACAATCAGTTAAACCACGGAGGGATAATCCCCGTAACTCACCCGAATGTGACCTCGTGCATAACCCCTGTGTGAGAGGGGGATCCTAGGCAGACTTATACGATAATTGGATTTGACTCTCCCTAACTCAGGATGCTACTGTTTGCTTTGGAAACTTTGTAGAGTTATGCTCACAGCCTAATCCAAAGTACTAAGCCTAGCCTACTGTTGGTGGAGGATCCTAGAAAAGAAAAAGTTCTAGATAATTTTTTAATTAGTGTTCATTTTATAGCTGTTCTTTACTCAAAAGGGGTGCATGGAAGTGAAACGAATGGAATTATGACTCAGTCCCAAAAATGCATCAAAGATGATAAGCAGTCATTTATTTTTTATGAACATCTATCTAAGGGAGAGAGAGAGTTCTTTTCACTAACAGGCACTAATAAGGAATGTCCTCAAACAAATTTTCTTCAAATCAAATCCTGATGTGATGCTAAAACTTTTGAGATACCTTATAATATGCACAATCAATCATGAAGATGCTTCTTTATTTTTTGCATATGAATAATGATTAATTCAAAACAATGCTCGTCTTGCTAATTATCTTCTTGGATAAATGAAAATCAGACCAACACAAGCAAAAGTCATACAAACAATACACCCTCTCGTTGTGATCAAAACAAGAAGTGAAAGAAAAGAAACAATCAAAGAGAAATCAAACTTCACACCAAAAGAAATGTCGAAGAACAATGATCTTAACTAAAACCAAATGAAAAGATCTGTAGGCCTTTGATGACCTTCACCAACATTTTTCGCTTAGTCAAAAAAGGGGAGAAAGACAATGCATGGGTTTCAAACTCCAAATGGAAGAAAAACTCAACAACAATAGTGAATAAGGCTACAAAATGTGGACAACAAGATGTTTTTTCTTCAAAAAGACAGATGTCAAAGATGGAAAGGAAGAAGGATTGACTCACAAGGTGACCCAGTAAGAGAAACACATAGGTAAAACCTTGAAAAAACAATTTTGGAAGGTTTATTGGCCAAAAGAGGGTTGGCGCTATGTTTTCAAGGACAAGGAGTGTTATAGCGCTCTGTGTAAGGCACTCAGGGAGCGCTGGCGCTCTGTTAACACAGGGATAGGGGCGCCAGGTTAAAAAAGCTCCTAAAAGTGTCAAAAATCCAAAAATTGCAGTCCAGTTTCGACAATTAGGCTGAGTGTGTTGGGGTAGGGAGTCAATCATCTCATGAAATCAATCAAAAGAGGAGTGAACCAGGTCTAAAACAATCAAGGGGTAAACAAGGTCTATGAGGAGAAATCAAAACAAGAAGTTTCGATTTGAGGACTCCCCAGTGGAGTCGCCAGTTTCTGTTGTAGGAAAATCTCCCTGCGGACAGGTAGATCGCCTCAAAAAGATAGACCCTAACTCTAAGACAGAAAGTGGTTAACATGGACACTGACTTCCTTTCAAATCTATACAAAATAATACATGAGAAAGAAGGTGAATAGCAGTACCTCTTTATCAACGTTTGTCCCTGCATGCTCCAAGTCGAGCTCCAAACTCTCGCTCCTCGCTGAATCCTGTAGACAAACAAAGTATGACCACTTCCTACTCTATTTATATTAGCTTGAAGACAGATCTATCTATCAATGATGAGTTCATGTAGGATCAGACACAAACTAGAAAGAAACAGGCCAAGCGTGTCATATTAATGAGAATAACAACAACAACACTTACAATCGTAGATGCGAATGCGACAGCTTCGTCAAGTCCCATTTGTCTAACCCTTTCTCGAAAGATCCACAACCTGGATGATAGCAGCTTCACTGATCACTCTCCTTTGAATGACTGTGTGTTTCCTATGAGATCATAGGTTTCATGCTAGCAATTCTTCCCCCTTTTCACCATCATAGAGCCTGCTTATATAGGTTAAGAGGAGCTTAACCTCTTGAGTTATCTTTAGAACAGTTTGAGGAATTCCCTCCTTGGATCGGGGATCTCCTGATGGAACCAAGAATTCGAATGCAACTTCCTTCCAAACTTGAAATATCCTCCCCTTATTCTCCTCAATGTGCCAACTACTGCCTCAGACTAGACAGTGCTCCCTCAAAAGGGGCATCAGAGCGTTATAGCGCTCCCTAGGAAGCTTGAGGGGGGCGCCAGCGCTCCAAGGATGGATAGTGCTCCTTCAAAGGAGAAGATAAGCATTATAACGCTCCCTGAGACATTATAGGGGAGTGCCAACGCTCCTAAGGCTGATGTAGGGGAGCGTTCACCTTCAAAACCTTTGTTTAAGAGCTCCTTTCAGGTGATAAGAGTTCCTTGACTTCAGTTAATCATTTTCCTTCCTCCAAATCAAGTGTCTGAGTTATTCTAGATGTCTTTTTGGTGTTGTCATTATGGAAGTATGATTTGTTTTATGTTTGTGACACTTTTGAATGTCATGCGACACTTGAGACAGTTGAGAGGATCATGCGACACTTATGACACTTATCGAAGAAAGAAATATTGAGGTGTAACAATCTCGACTTTGCTTCGGCCAAGTCCAAGAAATCACTAGTTTTTGCAGAGTTAATATCTGATTTCCCACGATTAGATGAAGATGTTATTCATGTCGATTCGTTCACAGATGAACAAATTTTCCTCGTCTTGTTGTCCGACCCCTGGTATGAAGATATTGTTTTATATCTTCAAACCTTGAAGTTCGCTCAACATCTCTCGCGAGATGATCGACAACGTGTTAGATACCAAGACAAAATGTATGCAATCGTCGGTGACACTTTGTATCGTCAAGGAATAGATAGTATATTACATCATTTCTTAACTCATGAGGAATTCGAGTTAGTCGTTAACGATTTCCACAAAGGGGCTTGTGGTGGTCATCTATCTGGGCTTGTGATAGCCCAAAAAGTATTATGAGTCGGTTACTTCTGGCACACCATATTTAAATATTGTATTGAAGTGGTAAAGAAGTGTCACCCCTGCCAGGTGTTCACTCAGAAAATGCGCTTGCACCTAGCCCCTCTTCACCCAGTCATTACCGTCGGTCCCTTCACCAAGTGGGGAGTAGATTTCATTGATTTCAACCCAACTTCAGCTGGGGGGACTCAACACATTATCGTGGTTGTCGACTACTTCACCAAGTGGGATGAAGCCATGCCTACCATGAAATATGATGGGAAGACTACAACATTTTTCGTATTCAACCAAATTATTGCCCGGTTCGGTATCCCGAGTGAGATTGTCATTGATCATGGCATTCATTTTCAAAATGAAATGATGATAGAACTAGCATCTAAGCTGGGGTTTAAACATGATCACTCATCTCCTTATTACCCCCAGGAAAATGGGCAAGTAGAGGTTATCAATAAGTCTCTCAAGACCATCTTGCAAAAAACTGTCAGCTGAAGCAATTCCAACAGGCACATCATGCTATATCCCGCACTTTCGGTATACTGAACCTCGATTAAGACTGCCACCAGTTTTTCTCCTTTTCAGTTAGTACACGGTGTGGAGTTGATACTTCCCCTTGAATGCGAAATCCATTCTCTCAAATTGGTAGTTGAGCTCCTACCTGACACTTCGGATTTAGAGCGACGCCTAGTACACCTAAAGAGTCTTGATGAGCAGTGTCGGGATGCCTTTACGGATATCGAGGAAAACAAGAAATGTGTCAAGGTTTAGTGCGATAATTCTGTCTGTCCCTGGTTGTATGTTGAGGTTGAATTGGTCCTCTTGTATGACCAAGAAAAAGAACTTCTAGGGGAAAGAAAGTTTAAACCCATGTGGCACGGTCCTTATATCGTGCGACATGTTCTAGAAAAAGGAGCCTACGAGTTGGAATATTATGAAGGGAATAAATTGTCTGAGCCCAGAAATGGGCTCTACTTAAAAAGTTATTACACTTGAGCCCTGGGCTTGGGAGAAACCCTTTGTATACTAATGTAAATTTAGTGTATATACACCTTTTCCCCTTTTTATTTTTTTCTTTGGCTTGCTTATCGAGTTTTGCCTTTGGTTGGCAGATGTCAACGGAGTCTTTGGTCTACATAGGATTCACAGATGGATCCAGTCATCATACACAGAACTTAGCTTCTTCCGGTTGGGTGATTTACTCGCCTCGCCCGAGAGTCTACTGGTGTCTTCAAGTGGCATATGCCTAGGGCCATCCACCAATAATGTGGCTGAATACAACGTCATCATAGAATTATTGCGCGATGCTATCTCACATGGTATTCTCTCTATAGAGGTGTGCCTGGATTCTCAGTTAGTCATATGTCAGTTGAACGGTTGTTACCGTGTGTGTGATCCGACATTACTCCGTCGATTCCTACGGGTACATCTTTTAGAACAACAATTTTATTTTATTACATACTTTCACATTCCTAGAAGTGTTAATCATGTATCTGATGCCTATGCTAATTATGTTTTGAATTGGAATTTGTCACATTAATAAAGAAAAGAAAACCATTAAATCAATATACACATTGTAAGATATAAGTATAGCCGAAGATCCCTCTTTATATATATTTCCAAAAAATGTGGTGTTTTATATTACAAAATTAGGGCTAAAACCCTCAAAAATACATATATAGCCGATATACATGTCCCAAGACATCTACGCCTATGGCGTTAGATGAGTCTTGTGATAGAAAACCACAGCATTGGTGAGACACTGGAAGAGTCATACCCATGCTCTAGGTACACCAAAAACCTGCCTCTGCATAGCTTCAGGTAGATCCTCCACATGAACCATAGGAATCCTCTGTGTCAAATGCGACAAGTTGCCCTGCACATTCTGAAGGACTCTCTTCGCCTCTCCTCACACTACCTCATCTCCTCGGTGCCTCCACTTATGTCGTAGGAATCCCTCTGGCCATTGCAGACCCATGTCTACAACCACACAAGTATCGAGTTAATATTTAAAAAACACCATCCAAAAAAATTTATTTTTGTTCTTTTAAATACAAAAATACAAAAAATGAAATATATAAAAAAATATTGTTTACCTATGTCGCCATAGGTGGCTCCTGGTGGAAGCAGAATATTGGGATCACCTCTGAAATCAATTCCCACATAGGGTTAGTCATTCAGAGCTATGATTTTTCTCCTCCACCAGAAGAAAAAATCATTGTTGTAGGGTGTCGCCACCCTACCTCCCCCCTGTCGTCTCATGACCTCGATCCATCGCGCCATAGTTGGATCACATGGCCCTCTAGGAATGATCTCCACTCTAGGTCCCAGGCTTGGGATTTTCTAAAAAAAGAAGCTACAAAAAATAGAGGCAAACCCGAAGTTTCGCTTTTCCCCCTGCTTGCACTCTGTCAGCTGACCTTTCATATTGGTCAGCAGTGAGGTACACCAATCGTACACGGTAGGTCTCGCACACTCCAATGCGTAAAACATAAGTGATCTCAATGCTTGATGTAGTGAGGCCGATACTATGATCCTAGTAAGAATGAGCACAATAATCTTCAAGATGAGGTTACCTATGGCCCGAATAGGGATTTGACTTCCTACCATGGGAGTCCCTGCAACACAATGAGACTCGATGTATTATTCGACCTTCATCCCACTCTCGGCCCCGTGTGACTTGAGGTCCACGAATTCTCCTCGGCATGAAATTCCTGTCAATAAGTAGATGTCCTCTACTTCGATCCTTAATGGTTTTCCATCAAGGATAAAGCTCTCGCTATCTGGATCCCAATAGCCCACCAACATTTCCAATAACCTCACTTGGGCCCTCATTCCTTTGAGAGCCCAAAAATTGTATAGAACACATCTTTTTAATGCTGCTTGAGCCACCAGATCCCTATCCACTGTTGCATATACCTCCTCATGCTCTCTCTCCCTCCACTCCAACACCATCCTGCAAAAACCAGATCCATTTTTGAGTTAGAAACTTATTTTTTTCCTTTTTGCGCATGTATATGTGGTTTATCCAAGAAAAATCGTAGGTAGGGCCTTATATACGCCCCCCATAGTTCACACAAGGGCGTATATCTGGTCGTATACACGACATATTAGTAGAAACCCATGTATACCAAAAAACTCAATTTGTGCCCTTAAAAAGTAAAAAAATTGAGCCTAGTTCAAAATTGTAAACCATTGAATTTGAAGAGGATGGGATGAAGAGTTACCTGGTCCAGTCGGTTTGTGATTCCGTTGCCTATTTCTCCCACAATCATCATTTGAATTCCAGAGGTATATTAGTCCAAATTGTACCATTTTGGGTGAAAATGAAAATGACATAGTAAATTTTGATTTTATTACTATTTATAAAAAAAAATTACCCATTTAATATAGTTTTATGCTATTATTTTGTCTAACGGACTAATTCAAAATGGTTTTAAGCTTGTTCTTGTATTTTCGACTCAATTTTCTTACAGATTTCAACGTCATGGTTGGTTGTTCATCTCCTCAGGAAGGTATATTCATAACCTAACATATAGGATAGGTATTCACTACATCGTGCATCTTTGCATTTTCCTTCAATTACCACTTTTTAACGCCTTAGGTACGAACCCATTTATTATGACGCATTAACCTTCATCTGCTATCATTGCATCATTAATAAATGGTAGAGACTTACCAAACATGGGTACCCCAGTTAGAACCTCGTTTTCATTTGTTTCCCATGCTAAGATTTTTCCTTAGGACTGGGAGTTCATTAGAATTCAATAAATGACGTTACAATGAGCCTCATTTCTCATTCATGCACACATGGCCTTATTACTCGCAGACTCCCAAAACACGAGTCTTAGTTAAGCTCTTATTCGACTCATTATAAAAAATTGAAAATATCACTGAGTGATTTGTCCCTTTCACACTCGTTAAAATTGGATTTGAAAGATCATGAGTCCTAGTTAAGCTCTTTTCCGAATCACTATAAAAAATAGAAAAGATTGCCGAGTGAACTTGTCTTTTTCACACTCGTAAATTGGATTTGAAAAGACGTCTATTTGGCACAAGTTTACCCCTTTTTCACACCAAGTAGACTAAAAGATATAAAAAAAGGACATTTGTTTGGCGTTAAGTTGTGATTGCATCCCATGACCTCGCTTGCAGTATTGAGCCTTTAGCCGGTTCTCTCTTTGCGTTATAAATTGTTGCCTAAGCAGTTTTCATCCTCAACCAAGTAGAGCCTTATTTTTATTCTTCACAATTTGACACCCTATACCCTGGAGGGAACATCATCCCGAGTGTCCATCTCCTGCATGCATTTCCTTGCATTGAGCATAGGTACGTTCCACTGCTGGAACTAGTTTTTCTTACTTGCAACACTTGTTCCCTCCACTGTATCATAGCATTCATTTGTTATGAAAAAAAAAAAAATACAGGTGGGAAGGGAGTACTATATTGCAATTGGTAGCAGTCGTGTCGCCTTTGAACAGAGCACAAAGTTATTAAGTACTCGCGTCATCATAATTTTGCGTTTAGCATGGATTTAGGAAGTTGATCTCATTACAAAATTTTCTCTATCAACTGGTTAATCTTCCAGTCACTATAGAGAACATTATGGATGCCTCCTGCATCTAATTGTCACATCATTAAGTCTATTTTTTCAGATTCCATCGTATGTCTCATGCTCTTGTTCAAAGGAAGTCTATCAACCTATGTCGGCCAATCTTCAAAAACTTGACTTTGCATGTCGGCCATACCTTCAGTTTGTCTCAGAATCACATGATACTTTGGTCTTATGATGCACCCTGGCCCTACTTTCATCATTGGCAGGTCACCTTGAACCCAACAATCGACATTTCATCATGGGTCGTTGACTAGGTAGTTTCCCTTGTGTTCAACGACAAAACATCTATTCACACTTTGGCATTCGTGCAGTGTCTTGGATGCCATTAGCCTTATTGGTGGTTTCCTCACCTTTGTCAGCAGTTTTCATCATTGGCTGCTATTCAGAGGGTCTTTTTCGTGTCCCGCTTGCATTTGGCACACTCGAAAGACTCACGGGGTTGTTAGTTCGTGAACATTTTCTTCATCCGATCTCCACCAAATCATGAATCCCCTACTTTGTTCCTCATGCTAACTAATGAGAGATGCCTTAATGCTCTCCTTTTAGTGGGTCTCTTTCCATTGACTTTAGCTCATGTGTTTTGGATACGAGACCTAGAGTTTTATGAGTACCTTGAGGCTTGCAGTCATTAGTGGCAGGCTCTCTCACCATTGACAGATGGGAATACATCAATGTCTCCTGATCATTGGATCTCTCAAGTGTTCGACACTAGCTCCTTTATTTAGATTTGTAGAGATGTACTCGGTGCCTTGATACCTACTTTCATCATTGGTAGGTTGTCTCACATTTTTTAACGGTATACCTCAATGACCAGTAATCAAATGATGTCTCATCGTGTTCAACCTCAACTCATTTATTCACATGATGTAGACCTTCACCATTGGCGGATTGAATTGAAAACTTGAAGACATCACTTTGTAGCCGCAACTTTCCTGAGTTGTTGCTTCCATTTCATTAGACCAATACCTATTTTACTTCAGTGATCATGGAAGATCAGATTATACTCCATGGTTTACAGACATCTTCAGATTGATTTTTGAGACTAGTTTCACTGGGCCTTGTTCGTGACTATGATAGCTCTTGGCATGTAACCGCATTTATATTTTCCTATTCATGGCCATGAACACTTGTTTGGTATATTTTCCACATGGATCCGCATTGTATTCTTGGCAGCCATGTATGCAAAGTCAATACATAATGTAATGAGAAATTGAGTTCATCTAGCTGGTTCTCTACCACTCCACTTCTGGGTTATTTATAATGTATTTCGGCCATCGCAAATACTCCTCTGATATCACACATTAGGGGGCATCTATTATAGCAAGATTTGCCTCACCATTGCTATCTTTTTTTTTTTTTTTACTGGGGGAATCGACAACTGGCGGTTCTCGTACTCGCGTGACATGGGGTTGATCCCCGTCAGCTACCACTATAACCCCAAGTGCAACCACCCATCTTGCAAGAATGGCGCACGATTAAATCCGGGTGAGAATCGAACATGAGACTTCATTTTACAAATTTCCTTCCATTTACACAGAACTTGCCAATCCGTCTACACCCCTGCAGGCCCTCACCATTTCTATCTTGCACAGAGGGACTTTTTCCATTTCCCTATGCAGACTTATCATCCCTTTTTGATAAATCCATAGCTAAAAATATATATTTTTCCACATATATGCTCCCTAACTGCTTTCCAAGATGTGTATACGCTTGCTACTCCACTACAGCTCGTGTATATCAGGATTGGTTCCTAAAAATACAAAATGAGCTTGGGTTTCCATGTCACGATAGAAGATATCTAATCTTTGGCCTTCCATATACTAGAAATGTTCTGACTCGGCCCTTCAGTTGCATTCTCGAGGCTATAAGAGCACAATTTCGAGCTATGGAAAAAGAGGAGAAAGCATTCAACTTTGAGAGCAAAGTTACTCTGGAGAAATTACTTCATATTGAGTTTGCATCCCTTTGTCCCTCAAGTCTGAACACAATTTTCAGCCCCCAATCTCTTCCCTTATTGTTGAGAGGACCTCATTGCCTCTTTCCTATGAGCTTGCCTTTGGTGGAGGATTGAAGTGGTGGATACCTAGCTGGAAGGAACTTGGTTTCTTGGTTTCAAACCATGCCAACACGGAAGTCTGTAATGTTGATACTTCTGTTGATCAATTATTAATGGAAATACTCCTTTCTCGTCCTATCGATATCTTGCAAATATATGATTTTTATCCATGGGCATGTTTGTAATGTTTATTAATGGATTGTGCTATCTAATATGCTAACTCATTTTATATATTGTCACTATATACTTGCATTTTTTGTTTGTTGAGAACTTCTTGCAGGTGTAAAGCTTTGGGTCAAAGTGCTCAATGGTGGAACGTCATCAAATGATTGGATCGAGGTAGGCTCCTTCCTCATATTGCATGTTAGTTTATATAGAACATGCTGGAATTGAGTTGATTTCTGTAGTCATACCTATCTGTTGTGGTTTACCCTTGGCCGTAGAGAGTTTTTCCCTTGTAACAATATGTTTTTAAAAGTGAAGACTAAAAGGAGCTCGCTAAGATTAGGAAGTTGCCAAAAATTGGAAGCAAGATACTGTGGGACATTTGAATTTATAGAGAAGATAGACCCAGTTGCATACATGCTTTTATTTCCTTCATCCATGAGAATTCATAATGTGTTTCATGTATTTTTATTGAAGAAATATGTGCCTGATCCTAACCATCTAATTTATTGGAGTGTGATCCATGTGGAGCAAGAAGGGGCCTTTTGGGTGGAACTAGTGTGAATACTAGAATGGAAAGTCAAAGTTCTTAGGAACAAACCCATCATCCTAGTAAAGGTTCAATGGAATTTTTATGGTCCCGAAGATTCCATGTGGGAGAACGAGGAGACCATGTGGGAGTACCCATAAATTTTTTCAAATTTTGAAGAAAAATGAATGTACAATGTTGTGTATAAGTGTGCAAGGTTCCATTTTGGAAGATAGAGTTCCTAGAGCCACAAATCAGAACTTCATGTATGATTTTGGTGGAGCCTTGGAAGGAAAATGGTACAATTCGAAGGAATATAGTGTTGAGAAGGGGGTATACTTTCGTGGGCTGTGTAGGTTGATGAGAACAACATATTGATGGTTGGAATTGTTGCAGGAGTTGTGAACTTGTGAAAGTATCAAGTACTATGATGTAAAATTTTGTACATATATATAGGTATCGTGATGTACACCAAGGATGATGCAAAAATTGTAGAAAAATGGGAATGTAACATCCATGTTTTTAATCCCCAGTTTAGCGATGTATAATGTAAATACAATGTATGGCCACGGGCCAATTGATGTAATATGTAAACATTGTATATCAAAATAATAAAATAAAATGTATCGTTGGTTGCAGACAGACACATATGGAGTCATGGGGGATAAAGTTCCACAAGAGAGGGGGGTCCAAGGGGGGGGGAATTACCCATGTGTATTAATCCCAAGACACATTTCTAAAATTATTATTTTGTATGAACCTTCTATTTTCCTTTTGAGTGTATGAAAGCCCCAATCATTGAATACATGTAAGAGGGTTGTTGTGAAAAGTCACCTCACATAGTTATTGAGATCATGGGGTAGTGTACAATCAACATTAGGGAATGTGAGAGCCAACGTGCATGGGTAAAAGGGAAATTTGAATGGGTATTGTGATTAGTTTTTACAAGCAATTTTTGGGACATCAAGAGTGTATTGAGTGTTGGAGATTTAAGAAAACCATAGTGGCATTTGTTGGCATATTATTTAATTTGTAATTACATGAATAAGTAGGTTGTTAGGCCTATATAACAGATTCATGTGTAATAAATTACCACAAAGAAAATGAGTTGTCACTGAGAGTTTCCTATTGCAGTTGTAAGTCCCTAAAGTCCCCAGCAAGAGAGATTCCTAGCCAACTTGTGCTAGAGCCCCGGAGGGAAGTGGAAAGGCCTAAGGGACTATGTACAAAGAAGGGAGATCACATTCATTGGGTTGTGCAGGTTGAGGAGAAGAGGGATGGTGGATTGGGATGGATGCAAAAAAATTATCTTGTTGTGGGTTGTATCGGGATGCGAGTGGACAATAGAGACACCATTTCTTGTGGATTCCTATCCCCACTTTGGAGTGAATTCCTGCTAATATTTGGAGTAGAAAGGTTATGGTTGGGTGGAATTTCCATTCTCTATAGTTGGTTGCACATTTGATTAAAAATATAAGTGTTTTGTCTATGTTCATTATTTTTATTTCCGGGTTTAAATTGTTTTGCATAAACTATGTGTTCTTGAATATTTGTATGCTGGTATGTTTATGTATAATTAGATGCATTTATGTTTATCATAAATGTTGTTTGAATGGGCATTTTTAGCATGATGCATGCATTTTAATTTAGTGGGTATGATAAAAAAAATATGGGTTAGTAGTGGGGGTGCTAC
>ML776616.1:706680-722723 GCA_009831015.1 Picea engelmannii
TTATGATAATAGTTATTTATCCTGAAATGATAACTAAGTGAGTTAGTTAGGATTGCCTAGCCTAAACATCATGCAAGGTTTTAGGATCTAGGGAAGGTCTCTCTATGAGGTGACATCATCCATTGTACCATATATTTGTAGTATTGGAGTGAATAAAATTGAGTTGTCCTAAGACTAGTCCATTAAAATATGGACAAATATCATAACACTATGAAGAAGTGTCATGTGCTCATGTTGTGTATTAAGTATGGCAATGGAGAATCAAATGACCAAGAATTAAAAGAGTTAATAACCAATATCTTACAAAAATGGATAAATATTATCATTGCATTGCCTCAAAAAATCAATTGAATTAAAATTATATGTTGTCATAATCTAAGTTTATTATTAACAAATATTTATATTCACTTGATAAACTCTAATTATGTATATTTTTGATCTTTTAATATCTATAAATTATAATAGGTTGCTATCTAAAAACAATATTAAAAAAATCAAATACACTATATTAAACATATTATCTTAACAAGGGAAATAACTGCAAAGCAGCTAGTCCTTGCCTTTTTTTTGTTTGTTTGTTAGTTTGTCCATGACATGTGGGACTAACCTGTGGCTAAGAAACCACGACTCAGGGGAATCTAAGCCATCAAAATCACCTGGAGATCGCACCTGGCCTGAGCCACACCAACCCTTAACATGGCTAGATTTTTTGTCCCCGCGGGTTTCGAACCGATGACTTTAACATCACGGAGTGCCGTAACAACACACACCGTCATTGATTGTCCTACACCTCAGGGACTAGTCCCTGCCTTAGAATTATGTTTAGATTTTGTTTAATTAATTGATAAATAACTTTGTGTTTGATGTTATTTTAAGTTCCACCAAAAGGCCAATTTCAATTGTCTCAATAGTTTTAAATTTAAAGTTTGTTCAACTATTCAAGCTACCTCCAAGCAACACAAACCTAATTAAATTCAGATTTGGATCCCCCACTACACCTACAGATGAATTTAGATATGAAATTGTTTATTCATTCAAGACACCCCACACCAATGGATAAACTTAATTAAAATATTTTTTTTTGTTTGTTAATTTGGCCGGACCTGTTGGCATCGGGATTAACTTGTGGCTTGAGAAACCGTGACTCAAGGGCATCTAAGCCGTCAAAATCACCCCGGGATCACACCCGGCCTAAGCCACACCAACCCTTAACATGGTTGGATTTTTTGTCCCTGCAGGTTTCGAACCAATGACTTTAACAACACGAAGTGGCTTAACAACACACTCCATCACCGACTATCCTACACCTCGGGGACTTAATTAAAATAAATTTGAATGTTAGTCTAATATTTATTTTTATTTTTAAATCTTTGGCAATGATAGAAATGGGTATTTTACCTATAACAAAGAATATATATATATATATATATATAACTATGAAAAATAAGTTATTGAATGATATTGCATGCCATTGTTGTTTCAAAGCACCAATATATATTCAAAAGCATGGAGAGTCATATTCTATCCTTCTTTCTTATACAAATGTTTGAATTTTAAACACTTTTTAATGGAAGGTAAGCTATTAATTGTTGTAAATGTCATTGTTGGTCAAAACATATACCTACACTTCATCTCTCTTTGTATAGATGTAAAAATTTTAAATAATTTTTAATAAGAATACTTAGAACAAAGACTATATAGCTATTTCAATTTATTTTTTATTTTTTTATTTTTTATATTTTTATAATAAAAGTTACCTCTAATGAAAACTATTTAATAAGAAATAAATGTTACCTCTCTCATGAGAGAACTATTTAATTTTTTCAAATATATATATATATATATATATATATATATTATTTCTTTGAAAATTTACATTCTTTGAAGATTAATAATTAACAAACATTTGAGTTATGCAATTTTTTTGTTAATGCATTTTGTTTAATATAATACATTTTTCCTTTACTTAAATTTAAACCAAACATTGTTACATCTTTATTATCTTTTTTATTATCTTTTTGAGGAAAATAAGTTTTAATTATTTATGGAAATTAATTTTAGTGATTAATAATAAAAATATTTTATCATAAATTTTGTTTTTAATTATAGAACATAAATTAATTTTAATTATCAATAATTAAAATATTTTATAATTTCAATATTAAAGTATTAAAGTTTTAAAATTTCAAACTAATTCAATATAAAGAAGGTAAATTTTCATCAATTTTGTGACAATTAAGACTCACTCAATTGCATCTTCTTCAAAATATATATCCCATTAGAACTCACATTACTATGTTTACAATAGGCTATGATGCACTTACATTTGAAATTATTGTCATGATTGCTCTCAATCTAGATTTCTAACTCCAACAAAGCCTCCCAATATTACATTTGCTCCATTTGCTCCACCTCATCTTAATATAACTTAATATTGAAGACAATTTAAAAATTACTTATATTGATGACCAAACTTATTGAATGCTTATCTTATTGATGATATTTATATTCATATAATATTACTTCACACATATTGACCAAAGTTATTGAATGCTTATCTTTCGGGATGATTTTAAGGATGGAAATTTATTTTAAAATGTAGAAACCTTGTGAATATTACTAATCCTTCATATGTCAAATATAAATGTTTGGCGATATTTTTGTAAAAATATTCAAATTTCTAAGTATTTTATATAGTTTTTATAAATTTTTGGCGATTTTTAAGGTAAAATAATTTTATGCTATAGAATTTGGGCGAATCATTTTTAAAATAGCGAATCTTGTTTTTGGAAAAACCATGGAAAATTAGCCCATGAGCGAAATTTAGCCCCTAAAATCATCCATGCTTATCTTATTGATGATATTTATATTCATATAATATAATTTCAAATTGACAACTTATTAATTAATTCATTAATAACCTAGACATTAGTAACTAATGTGTTTATTGAACCATAATATTGTATGTGTGTTGGATATTTAGGCGTAGCTAGCACACACATATCCCACACGTAGACGATAATAACAAGTGATGTTACTAATGCATATTTTTAAAATGTTCACAACTAATCATGCATACAAATAAATAAAGTAAATCAAACTTCAAATAATCCTCATTAAAGAAAGAGTAATAATTCAACATTCATCCATCTTTAAAATTGAATTATTATAATTTAAACATGGTAGGAACTATGTGAAGAAACAAGGAATCACAAATCGAATCCCAAATGTGATCCTCAATTGACTTGGAATCACCCAGTTCCTTTTAAACCCTTAATTCCATCTCGCATCTCCCATCCCATCATTGTTTTTTTGAATTGATTTCCCTTGGTGAACCCAACTTATGATTTCAATGACTTCTATGTGTGGGTTTTATTGATTATTATGAAAAGATTGTTGTTTTATCTTCTGTCACTATCCCTTTAGTCATCACTCCATGCCTCAGAAGTCGTCCAAGAGCCGAATCGACGATCGTCACTTCGGTGTTTAAAGAACTATAGATTCAAATGCCCTTCTTTTCTGTGCATGGATGATGAGTGAAGGATAAGAATTTTTCATGTTGTCTATGGACCCCTTACTTATCTTTGAGTTGATTTATTCATGGTTGAATGTCTAGTCTTTGCGCCTTCTTATGAGCGAGTACCTCTGCGGATTGATTGATTAAAACTTTGATTTATCTCTGCGTTTTTAATTTCTTGAACTTGGGTACATCTCTGCATTTTTATATATAGACTATGCATTGTGAATGATAAACCTCTGAGTTGAATGACAGTCCCTTGGTGAACCAAACTTCTGATTTCAATGACTTATCTGTGTGGGTTTTATTTATTATTATGAAAATATTTTGTTTTTATCTTTCATCCCTTATCCCTTTAGTCATCAGTATGTGCCTAAGCAGTTGGCCAAGAGCCGAATTGACGGTTGTCAATTTGGTATTTAAAGACCTATAGATTTAAATGCACTGCTTTTCTGTGCATGGATGATGAGTGAAGGATAAGAATTTTCTCTGTTGTCTATCCCTTATTTATCTCTGAGTTGATTTATTCATGGCTGAATGTTTAGTCTTTGTGCCTACTTGTGTAGATTTGGTTTTTCCTTGAAATTCATCTGATCAATATTTAATTTAATATGCTTGGCTTTTTAGTCAGTAACTGAATGAATTTCACCTTTTTTCAGTCTCTTGATATGGCTTCTCTACCAAATTCAACACTCACTTTTGATATGACTTCTCTTCCAAACCATAGACTCTTATCATTGTAAACTCCTCAAAAAGGAACCAGTCTCCCACTTTGGTGGCCTTTTCCAATTGTAGTGACCCTTTGACTAAAGGAATAATTATAACGAATAGTTCATTTTGGATAATAAAGTCTAATATAGAAATAGAAGAGTCTTAGATAGGAACTAATTATTATACTCATTTATTATAACTTCATATAATATTTATAGATGGGAACTAATTATTATCTTATTGATGATATTTATATTCATATAATATAACTTCAAATTGACAACTTATTAATTAATTCATTAATAACCTAGACATTAGTAACTAATGTGTTTATTGAACCATAATATTGTATGTGTGTTGGATATTTAGGCATAGCTAGCACACACATATCCCACACGTAAACGATAATAACAAGCGATGTTCCTATTGTAATTTTTAAAATGTTCACAAATAATCATGCATACAAATAAATAAAGTAAATCAAACTTCAAATTATCCTCATTAAGAAAAGAGTAATAATTCATCATTCATCCATCTTTAAAATTTAATTATTATAATTTAAACATGGTATGAACTGTGTGAGGAAACAAGGAATGGCATATTGAATCCCAAATGTGATCCTCAATTGACTTAGAATTCTCGGGCTCCCTTTAAACCCTTAATTCCATCTTGCCTCTCCCATCCCTTCCTTTGTTGAAATATGTTGGAGTTTTGACTATATTGAACTAACTCTAGATATAATCAAAATGTGAAAGAATCAAACCTTTCGACCGAACATCTCTAGTAGAAAACTAGTATTAGTCATCACACATCTAGGGGAGTGTGGATGTAACATCCCGCTATTGCGTGCACTAAGCGAACTTATTCTTTGAGGACACTTGCTTGCAAGTGATCCAAATTATTATACTATTGGGCTTTTGATTATGATAATGAGTCACTATGGATTGATGACATGTTATTTTGTTGTATTGACATAGACATGTGCTATTGACTCGGTTTTCCTGAGTGTGTAGGATTTTGGACCTTGAGGATGCAGAGGCATCAATGACACCCCTTGGACTTTAGATCGAGTCAGGGAGTGGACTATTGGGGTTTGATTGTTGTATATATGACATTTTTGCATCTGATTAGATGATATGATTATGGATATTATTTCTGACATGATTCGTTGATGATGCAGCCTGACGATAGTTTTCCTACTAGACTCACATATGGAGTAGAGGGGTCATGCATGACTACTAGAGACGTTGAGGGAGAGGTGTGGAAAACAGCCCTGCCACAACCTACTAGCACTCCTTCTGTGGCTCTAACTGTAGGTTAATGACTACCTAGTTCGATAAGACCCACGATGTCGTGAGGGCAGACTGCGATAGTCACTCACAATGATTCTAAGGGGTGTGCAATAAGGCAGGGGCCTTATTCCTTAAAGGCCCTTAGTCTCCCACAAGATCACCTCACGGAATATTGACTCCAGGGGTTTTTGATGTCTACCAAGTTAGTCAAGAGGCAAGTGGCACCCTTGGAGCACGTGGTGCGTCCTGAAGGGTACATCGTGCAAGAAAAATGAGATGAGGCGAGTGGCACCCTTGGAGAACGTGGTGTGCCCTGAAGGGCACGTCGCGCAAGAAAAACAGGATGAGGCGAGTGTCACCCTTGGAGCACGTAGTGTGTCCTGAAGGGCACGTCGCTCAAGGGAAACAAAAGGAGGTGAGTGGCACCCTTGGAGCACCTAGTGCGTCCTGAAGGGCACGTCGCGTTGTTAATTAATAAATGAATAAACCTAGATGGACTTAGAATGAATGAGGTGATGAGAAAGATTTAAAACAATTTCCCTAATAAAATGTCGCCGAGCCTAGGAAAATAAAATCTAGGTCTAAGTGATACTTGTGATAAAAAATATATATTTATATAAAAATAATAATAATAATAATAATAATAATAATAATAATAATAATAATAATCATTAATCATGTGACGAGAAGGGGGTAAGCAATTTAGTTAATATATAAAAATATTTTGGGGGATAAAATTTAAAAAAGGGGGAAAATGGGAAATAATTGTTTTGTTACATATGCTAATTAAAAATTTATTAATTAAAAAGAGAAAGGGGAAAAAGGTAATTTTCTACACTTGCCAATTTGAATTTTAAATGAAAAGGGAAAGAGGGAAATTTAAAATAATTAGGAAACTAAGGAAAAAGGGGGAAACATAAATAGAAAGGGAAACATAAGGAAAAAGAACCAGAATGACTAACTTAGTAAGGTATCTTGCATTTAAGAACTTTCTAAATTGAACTCAACCAGTAAATTAGTAAGGGGGTAAGTCATTAAAATGTGTAAGGGAATATGGGGACACCTAGGAGTGATTCTAGGAATGATTTTAGGTGGGTGAGGGAAATAGGAGTAATTAATTAATTAATGAAATTAATTTATGGTGCAATGAAGGGAATGAGTGACACATGTACAAAGAGGATTTTTATGAATTAAATTATTGAAAAATAAATTAAATGGGAATTTGGGAAAGTAAATGACTAAGAAACTCTATATAAAGGAGGGAGGAGGAGGAGGATGGATCTCCTCTGTGATGCGTAACGTTACGCTACAGAATTTTAGAATTGACTAACTTAGCTTGTGGGAGTTGGGATTCCCAGCTCGGTGACGAGTGGTAGCTCGACCTTGCGAGGCGATCTGGGAGCTAGCTGATCTATGGTTCAGTGTGCGTGGCCCCTTTGTGGCTTGGGGGGATAAGGGGGAAGAAGAGTACCCCTAGCATTGGTTGGGAGGTACCGGTGAAGTCTCATCGGTTGGCAAGCAGGAGTAACATGGAGCGCGTGGGACAATGACTCAGAGTGGACGACTTGGGATACGATATGCTTACTTTGATTCTGCATGATAGAGTATTATAGACCTTACGCTTTCATTTCTGTATTTTTTTTAATTGTGTAAAGAAGGTGTTTGACTTAGCAGTTTAATTAAGAACTTAAATTCCCATAGCCTTAAGCTCACTGCTTGACTTGATTCCCTTGGCATTCAATCCTTGATGTTGTGACTGTCCTGTTGGTTTTAAATTGATTTTTGTGAAGATTTTATGCCTGGTCTTCGACCTCATCCCTAGTTCATCAGTCCACGCCTGAGCAGTCGGTCAGGAGCCAAATCGATGATCGTCACTTCGGTGCACAACAACCTATAGATTCTAATGCCCTGTTTTTTTGTGCGTGGATGATGAGCAAAGGATGCTTGCCCAACTATCTACCCTTGTCGATAGTTCTTTATTGATGGATTTCCTTGCTCCTTTTGCGAATGAGTACTTCTGCAATTGTTATCCTTCCTTCTGCGATCCACTTATTACCCTCTGTGTTTGATGAAAGGATCTCTGCAATTTAATGAACTGATCTCTGTGTTTTTAAATGAATGTCATCTACATTTTTAATGCTTTTACCAAAAAATTTACTGTGTGGTTTTTATACATCTGGTCTTCCTTTACTGTGAAAATTTTATCTTACGTCTTCACACCTATGACTTGCGATTTTACCTCTGCACTTTAATTTGACTCGATTGACAGTTTTTAAAGTATTTAGACTGCGTTATTTACAACCTATGGAAGTCAACGACATCACACAGTGATAGGCATCAAACTTACCCTTGATCAAATGCGTATGAACCCATAATTACTCTACGTTTTAATGTAATTGTTGGAAAATGTACTCTGCGTTTTAATGCAATTGCTGGCGAATGCACTCTATGTTTTAAATAATAGTTGATGGCGAATGGAGAATATACTATGTGTTTCCATTATAATTTGATGGTGAGTTTTCCCTGTGATATTAACCTTCATTACACTTATTGCACAACAATGTTCATTTGTTACACCACATTTTGCTTACACACCTCTTATGGTGAGTATGGCCAACATTATTTGTACAACAAATTTTTAATGTATAGTGTAGCGATACCATTAATCTACAGCCATATCATTTTAATAGATGGCAATCGTATCTACCAGCCATATCTTTTATTTCAGCAATATTTTATTTAATAGGTAGCATTGGGAAATTTACACCTATTGGTTGTGACAACGAACATATATACCTGTCTGCAAATTTATTGGGGGCCTGTGTCTATGTTTGATAGGTCTACATTCCCCTTATAGTAGAGACTGTGGATCTACTAATGGACTGAGAAATTGATTGTTTTTTGCTACGAATCTTACCCACACCTTGGGACAATGATTTCAGTGCATGATGGTTGTGCATGACAACAATTATCCATTGATTGATAACGATTGTATACTCAGCGTTCTTGTAGGAAAATCATCGTTGGTGTTATCTTGTATGGTGTTATCCCTGCTGTGGCTGACTGCGTCTTCATCCAATAGTTGTCCAGAAAACAATTTTACCATATAGTGATTTTTCTTTACATAGATTTTATTAAAGCAATGAAAGTTTTTGTTCCTTTTGTCAACCCCTGTATAAATAAGATGATAACAGATTTACTAAAGATAGGAAGTTTTATTTATTAGACTGAATATCCCATCTGATAATCGACCGCGCGTTCAGGAAATCATTTGATAATTGCATTTTTTTTTAGTGTTGATGTGATGACAATGTGTTTACATGTGATTAACAGCATGAGTTTATAGGTGGATGAGAGAGTGTTTTTGTGTTTAGATTTGACAACGATTTAATAATTTTGACAGCAATTGATTATCATTTCAATCTCTACGCTTAAGACCCTTAACAATAGCCACTACATTCTGATAGGCAGCCTTAGAGGACAACCTTAACACATTTAAAGACCAGTGTGCTATAAATCGCTAGCCTGCACTTCTAGAAGGCATGTTAGCATGGCTAGGACAACGAATTTATTGGTTTATTAATTGACTACGATGGAAGATTTATAGAGAACATTAATACGCTTTTTAATAGACATCTGGTTGTTTATTTGCTCAATAGTTTTTATAAACAGCCATCACATGTGTTAATAGACAACGCGGATATCCTTGGTTTAGACTGTGTTTCCATCCCTTAAGACATCCGACACCATGCATATTTAACCCCTTGCAATTTCTTTTAATGTTTTGCTAAACCTTCTTAAAGGAAACGATATAACTGAGTGATATCACTGTGATTCCATTATATTGATATATTCTCTCTGGTTCTTAGTTTTAAAAGATTTTTAAAATTTAGCAAGTCCGGGTTATGCATCAAGGTCTAGTTGTGTACAGGAGTTGTTTAGTATTGAAAACAAATTTTGCTTATGAAATTCTTTTTTTAACTTGAAGGGTCTTATGTTTTACCTAGTTAGTTATTCATTTCACCTCAAGGAGTTAGGTTGTCAAATTTCATAATGATAGATAGTTAGTGTAAGCATACATGATGGATTGGGGATTGGAGCCCAACGTTATTTAAGTAACTTGGAAGGTTTTGGTTTAACCAACTCTTCTTCTAATTTTAAAGTTAAGTGATAATAATAATAGATAAGTTGGTTAGATTTGAGATAGTTAATTTAACCTTTATATAATAATTAATAAGTATTAACCCTTTACCTCAATGAATTCTTATACTTGTAAAGTTTTGTTTCAGGAACTTGAAGGTTCCTGGTATAATAAAAGTTGTAGTTGCCTCATGATAAGATCACTATTGATGCAGTGGCGTAACTTTGCGCCTTTAGGTGATTTGTAAATGGTACTTAGTGTTTAGATTGTAACGCCCTCATGCGTATGGGTTTTTCACACCATAAAGGTTCTAGTACTGGTCGTCAAGGCCTTTGTGTCAGGATTGTGATGATTGTCCTTAGACTGTAGGCGTTTTTGTGTTGTGTCGGACGAGTAATCACTCCCCTCTTGTGATTTATGCATGATTCGCTCAGTTTCTCGTTGTGCTAGTGCGTTGAGTCAATGTTACCTGTTGCCTTATCTGCACGCATGTGTTCATCGTCAGGGTTGGGTGGTTCAACTATTGTTTTCATTGCCTCCCTTCCTAAAAGAAAGAAAACAAAATTTTCACTTTTTCTTCTTTGTTAGTCGTAATGGCTGAGGGACCATTACATATGGTATCAGAGTGGGTTAAACCTTGCGAGTGTGGATCGTCGGGATTTCCACTACAGTAAACCTTTGAGTTTTTAACCTAGAGCTAATTAAAACCTTAATGTATCCAGGTGGTGATCTCGATTAGGGGACACCACATAGGTTGTGGCATGGTGTCGTGGAAGGAGGTGTGATGCCTCCAGAAGTGCCCGCACCCTTGGAGTCTAACCCCATGGGGGAGGAAAAATCCCTTGGGCTGGATTCGATTGTTGTCAGGGATGATGATCATTTGACCAGGGTCCTTCCAGATATGGTCAGAGGCCTTGATGCACCTTCTGTACCGAGATGAGGTCGGGGCACCTATACCCCTAAGGGTCCATAGCGTGCCCCTATCAGTACCGTTAGCTTTCACCACGAACTCGAGAAGGTCAAGTTTCTCGATTTCTTTTGTGCCCCAGACGATGCAGCCATCGAGGCATGGTTGGAGAATATGGCGATGTGCCTTGCAGTTCACGACTATACCTCCAACAAGAAGGTCTGCATGGTGGTCTTCCAATTGAAGGGGAGCGCTCTTCTTTGGTGGAAGACACTCCTGCCACAATTTAACATGGCCATCAATGATGTGTCATGGGAACTGTTTGAGGAAAAGTTCTAGGAGAGGTATCTTTTTGAGGAATTTATCGAGCGTCAGCTCAACGAGTTCGACACCTTGTGACAAGGTAGTCGGATGGTGCTTGAGTACGAGGCCCATTTTGGAGCTGCTTCGGTATGCTCCGCATCAAATTAACCAGAAACTTAGGGTCAAGAAGTTCGAGTTTGGCCTTATTGTTAGAATTCACCTTCTACTTCGGGTACCAAGAATATTGGACCGAAGAAAATGTGTTGGATTGTGGGGAGCCACATTACCAGCATTACTGCCCAGAGGAAAGGGTTGAAGCATATGGATCAGTCGGACCCAGTACCATGGGAGTTTTGGGCAAGGCCCATTAGATTCATGCAGCGATGAATAACCACCAGGCAGAGCACTAGTCGATTGTGCTCAAGACATTAGGTATCTTCGCTAACCAAACCCTTATCATTTTGATAGATCCCGGTGCTACCGAGAGTTTCATTTCTAGTGCAGTGCTAAAAAGGATTAAGGTAAAGGAAGTCGAACCAGATGAGTTTAGCTTTGTAGAGAGGGCTTCGGGAGCCAAACATAAGGTTGGAGGAAAGGTTACGGACTGCACCCTTAACCTGGGAGAGTTTGTCACCAGGGCCAACCTGTATGTCACAATCTTAGGATCTTAGGACGCCGTGATTGGTATGGACTGGTTAGAATCGCATGAGGTGATACTCAACTGTAAGACGAAACGGTTGATCTTGGTCGATGATGAGGGAATGAGGCGTGTGATTTTAGGTCAGAACCAGGGTGCTTCCTTGAGGTTTGTCTCTTCCTTGCAGCTACAGAAGAGCATGTGCAAGGGATGTAATCTTTATGTGATCCTTACGTTAAACGAGAAGGGAGTAGTGGAAGGTCTAGAACACCTTCCTGTGGTGAGAGAGTTTGCGGATGTCTTCCCGGAGGAGTTACTTGGGATGCTTCCAGTGAGGGAATTGGATTCTACCATAGACCTAAAACCGGGGAATGAACTGATAGCTAGAACGCCTTATCGGATGTCAACCCCGGAGTTATAAGAGTTGAGAATGCAACTGAAGGAATTGTTGGACCTGGGACTGATACGTCCAAGTGTGTCACCGTGGGGTGTTCTTTTTATTTTCATACAAAATAAGGATGGTTCATGGAGACTCTGCATTGACTACCATCAATTGAACAAGGCAACGATCAAGAATCAATATCTGCTACCAAGGATTCACGATTTGTTCGACCAGATGAAGGGTGCGACAGTTTTTTCCAAGATCGATTTATGATCAGGGTATCACTAGTTATAGATCAAGTATGATGACGTCCCTCAGACCGCCTTTAAGATGAGGTTTGGACATTACAAGTTTATTGTTTTACCATTTGGACTGACAAATGCCCTAGGGGTATTTATGAGTTTAATGAACGGGGCATTCTGCGAGTACTTGGACATGTTCGTCCAGGTATTCATGACGATATTTTGATTTACTCTTGGATGATGGAGGAGCATGATGAGTACTTGCGCTTGGTACTTCAGTGTCTGTGAGAGCACAAATTGTATGGGAAATTGTCCAAATTCTCGTTTTATCAATCGAAGATTCACTACTTAGGGAATTTCATCTCCAGCGAAGGTATCATCGTGGATACAACAAAGGTTGAGGCCATTATGGAATGGCCTCCACCGATGAATGTCCCAGAAGTGTGTAACTTCATGGGTTTAGCAGGATACCATCGACAATTCATAGAGGGATTTTCGAAGATAGCAAATCCGGTCACGAAATTGCAGAAGAAGAACAAGAAGTTTGTTTGGACCGAGAAATGCACAGAAGCATTTCGGAGGCTCAAAGAGATTTTGAAAACAACACTGATACAAAAGGTCCCTGACATGGATGTGGACTTCTTGGTATGCACCAACGCATCCAAGGAAGGTTTAGGTGGAGTTTTGATGAAAGAAGATCAGTGACCGCTTACATCTCGAGGAAACTGAAAAGGCATGAGGAGAACTATGTGATGCATGATTTGGATTTGTTAGCCATTGTATATGCCTTGAAGGTTTGGAGACACTACCTTTTTGGATGAAAATTTGAACTAAAGATGGACCACTATGGACTACAACACATCTTTATGCAAAGCCAACTGAACGCGTGACAACTGCGTTGGTAAGAATTGCTTAGCGAGTATGACTTCAATATTTCTTACATAAAAGGAACAATGAACCGAGTGGCAGATGCATTGAGTCGGAGACCACACATATTCTCGATGTTTCCTCTTCAAACGAATCTACGTGAAAAGATTCTATCTTTACAATGTGACAATGACTGGTACAAAGAGGTCAATGGATTTCATTGTTGGATTGCCACTGACGGTGAGGACACACGACGCGATTTGTTTGGTAGTCAACACTCTGATGAAGAGTGTTCATTTATTCCTTTCCGTGCAACGTATCAGGCATCTGACATAGCTAGAGTTTTCATCAGTGATATTGTGAGGCTACATGGCCTACCTAAGAGGATTATATCCGATCGAGGATCGGTGTTTACTGGATGATTTTGGACTAGTTTCCAAGAGGCCTTGGAAACCCAACTTAACTGTAGTATTGTGTATCACCCGGAGACTAACGGGCAAACCAAATGAATGAACTAGACCTTGGAAGACATTTTTTTCATGTATGTGATGAAGCAATAGAAGTGTTGGGAATAATTTTTGCCACTGGTATAATTCTCTTATAACAACAATTACCAAAGAACCATTAAGATGGCACCTTTCGAGATTCCTTATGGGTGACTATGTCGAACATCTTTGAGTTGGGATCAGCTTGAGGATAGGGTCCTGGTGGGACTGGAAGCGATCCAAGAAATGAATATTAAATGAAAACTATAAGACAAAGGATCAAGGAAGCGCAGGATCGACAAAAGAGTTATGTCGATGTGTGTCGTGTCAACTGTAGTTACGATGTGGCGATCGAGTATTTTTGTGACTAAAACCACATAAGAGTTCGATCAAGTTTGGAAAAGGGGATAAACTATCTCCTAGGTTCGTGGGATCCTATGAGATTGTGGAAAAGAGAGGCACGTGGCCTAATGACTAGCCTTTCTTGATTCTTGAGGTGTATGCATGATGTCTTTCACGTCTCTGTTTGAGACATTATGATTAGTGATCCTACACATGTTTGACTTGAGAAACTTGCAGGTGTCGAAGGAGGGTGTTCTCACGGCTGAGCCGATTCGCATCTGGGATCATCGCTTTCGACAACTACGATGTCGAACAATAGATGAGGTCAAGGTCCAGTGGGACAACTATAGTCCGCACTTGGCGACCTCGAAGGATGCATATGACATGCGCCAAAAATTTCCATTTTTGTTTGATAGATAGACTTATGATACTGTGATACCCATTATTTCAGCACTTATATACTGTGAAACTTCGAGATGAAGTTTAGAACAAGAGGGGGTGTATGTAACATCCTGCACTTGCACACACTGAGAGAACTTATTCTTTGAGGATGTTGGATTACTGAGAGGGGGGGTGAATCAGTAATAGCGTAATTATAATCCTTTTTATTCAAATGTTATATCAATGTAGAATTATTATCCAATAATGAACAGTAATAAATAAACAATCACACACATACACAGTACACCAGTGTTTGTTTAACATGGAAACCCAAATTGGGAGAAAACCATGGAATGCTTTTTCTTATATGTTTTGAATAATTACGTTCATTGGAAGCACTAACTTCCTTTGTTTTCTAATTGCAACTGGAAGGAGAATCCAACCCCCTAGTTTCTTAGGCTACAACCTGAGGGAAGCTCCAACTCCCCAATTCTCTGGATACAACTAGAAGGAGGCTACAACCCCTTATGTTCTCCGGATACAATCGGAAGGTGGCTACAACTACCTGTCCTTGCCCCGTCCTTCCACCCTGAAGTAGAAGTAGAATGATGGAACCACTGTCACACTATCACTGTGAGATATATCATTGTAAACCTGTACCAATAGATCTGAACCATGCATCAACTTGTACCTCAACCTGTAATCAACCTGCACCATAAACAAGTGCATCAACCATGCACCAACCTGTACCAAACAACCTATAATCAACCTGTACCATAAACAAGTGAATCCAACCATGTACCAAGTATGTACCAATCATGTGTCAATTACTCATCAACTATGACTCATCAATATGTAACAACATCATCAACTCTACACCTCATGTATGTGCCAACTCATCAACTACTTGTCTCAACCATGTACACAACATGTAACTCAACCAAAAGCCCTCATCAATTTCATCATCCAAATCTGATTTATATCTCTGTAATATACCTAGTGTATATGATCACATTCCTACAAACCTTCCTTAACTTTAACAACAAGAGACTATCATTTTCATCAACTTTCCTTTAGTCTCACATGCCTAGTTTTGGATTAGTCAACAACCCTAACTTGAAGTACTCATAACTTTGTACTTGTAATGTATAAATATCTAAAACTGATACACAATGTTTTTTAGTGTGCTTTATGAAATTCATCCAAGTGTCACTACTTGGAACCTCTCAGAAGAGGAGTTATAGGAAAAATGGCATACCTTGTTGAATTCTGTCTTATTCTAGAGAGAGATCTTGTAGAGCGTGCCCCACATGTAATATTTGTTGAAATGGTCTAAAACGGTTACACAGCATACCAAATAATATACCCTAACCAAACCATTTGGTCTCACTGAATTTTGATCTGTTATGAATAAGTTATGATGTTTTTACCTATAACACCTGTTTTTGACTAGTTTCAGGACTAGCCACAAACCCTATTTTCCACGTAGTGTAACTCCAAAAATACAACGACCCACAAGATGAATTTTTTACCACATATACTTGGATATGTGTATCCATCAAAATAATTGATCCTTCCTTGCATTTTGGCCTTCTTTTCTTCACCTTCACTCAGAATTCTGGTTTATATATCCTTGGTTACCTCAAACACATATAGATATTCAATATTATCAAGTGTTATTCAAATGAGAGATCCTTGCCTCTTATTTATACTCTCCAAGTAGCTTCCTTAAAAACATATTCTAGGTCACTTGGCCCACTTTCCTTATTTTAGGGTTGGGTCCACTTCTAATTTATCCATTAAATTTATTATTGAAATAATTTATTTTGTATTCAC
>ML776616.1:722887-738970 GCA_009831015.1 Picea engelmannii
ACTTTATTATTTACCTTTTAAAATCTCTTAAACCACTTTGACTACTTTGACCTTTTGGGGCTTCTAGATGACATATGAGGGTCCTCCAACTTCATAAGGCCATAACTCTCAAACCGTGAGGAGTTATGTGACGTTCCACATACTACCAGAAATGGCATGACATGTACTATCAATATATAATATTATTATCTGAAAATATATCATAACTCATATCATTACCCATCAAACAAACTTGGGTCCATTACACAAACCTAGGGTCTCTAACTTCTCATGGCCATAACACTCTAACCGTGAGGAGTTATGTGATGTTCCACACACCACCAGAAATGGCATGACAAGAAATATCCATATAGGATAGTTTCCCTGAAAAATTCATTTTCCTCCATCTCATTATTCCACAATTAAGCATGGGTTCTCATACTCCGCAAAGCGTCTTCCCATGAAGGCTTTCACCATAAGGGGACCACTTTGGAGTTCATCCATATTTACTTCTTATCAACCATGACAAAACAATAATGAGTCATATTTACATCAAACAATATTGGGTCCATTATCCAAACTTTTTTGCTATGGGGCTTTCTTCAAGGGTTAACATCAATGACAGCCAACCTTAATCAATAGAGGACACTTTCTTGCAAGTGATCCAGATTATCATACTATTGGGCATTTGATTATGATTATGAGGTGTTATGGATTGATGACATGTTATTTTGTTGTATTGACATAGACAGGTGCTATTGACTCGGTTTTCCTGAGTGTGTAGGATTTTGGACCTTGAGGATGCAAAGGCATCAATGAAACCCCTTGGACTCTAGATCGAGTCGGGGAGTGGAATATTGGGATTTGATTGTTCTATATATGACATTTGTGCATCTGATTAGATGATATGATTATGGATATTACTTTTGACATGATTCATTGATGATGTAGAATGACGATAGCTTGTCGACTAGACTCACATGTGGAGTAGAGGGGTCACGCATGACTACCAGAGACATTGAGGGAGAGGTGTGGACAACAGCCCCGCCATAGCCTACTAGCACTCCCGTCGTGGCTCAAACTATAGGTTAACGACTACCTAGTTCGAGAAGACCCACGATTCCATGAGGGCAGACTGCGACTGTCACTCACAATGATTCTAAGGGGTGTGCAATAAGGCAGGGGCCTTATTCCTTAGAGGCCCTTAGTCTCCCACAAGATCACCCGACAAAGTATTGAGTCCAGGGGTTTTTTATGTCTACCAAGTTAGTGAAGAGGCGAGTGGCACCCTTGGAGCACGTGGTGCGTCCTGAAGGGCACATCGCGCAAGAAAAATGAGATGAGGTGAGTGGCACCCTTGGAGCACGTGGTGTGTCCTGAAGGGCACGTCGTGCAAGAAAAACAGGATGAGGCGAGTGGTACCCTTGGAGCACGTAGTGCGTCCTGAATGGCACGTCGCGCAAGGGAAACAGAAAGAGGCAAGTGAAACCCTTGAAGCACCTAGTGATTCCTGAAGGGAACATCGCGTTCTTAATTAATAAATCAATAAACCTATATGTCTTTAGAACAAATGAGGTGATGAGAAAGATTTAAAACAATTTCCCTAATAAAATGTCGCCCAGCCTAGGAAAATAAAATCTAGGTCTAAGTGATACTTGTGATAAAAAATATATATTTATATAAAAATAAAAATAATAATAAATAAATAATAATAATAATAATCATTAATCATGTGACGAGAAGGGGGTAAGCAATTCAGTTAATATACAAAAACCTTTTGGGGGATAAAATTTAAAAAAGGGGAAAAGGGGGAAATAATTGTTTTGTTACATACGCTAATTAAAAATTTATTAATTAAAAAGAGAAAGGGGAAAAAGGTAATTTTCTACACTTGCCAATTTGATTTTTAAATGAAAAGGGAAAGAGGGAAATTTAAAATAATTAGGAAACTAAAGAAAAAGGGGGAAACATAAGGAAAAAAAAACAGAATGACTAACTTAGTAAGGTATCTTGCATTTAAGAACTTTCTAAATTGAACTCAACTAGTAAATTAGAAAGGGGGTAAGTCATTAAACTGTGTAAGGGAATATGGGGACACCTAGGAGTGATTCTAGGAATGATTTTAGGTGGGTGAGGGAAATCGGAGTAATTAATTAATTAATGAAACTAATTTATGGTGCAATGAAGAGGATGGGTGACACATGTACGAGGAGGATTTTTATGAATTAAATTATTGAAAAATAAATTAAATGAGAATTTGGGAAAGTAAATGACTTAGAAACTCTATATAAAGGAGGGAGGAAAAGGAGGATGGATCTCCTCTGTGATGCGTAACGTTATGATGTAGAATTTTAGACTTGATCGACTTAGCTTATGGGAGTTGGGATTCCCAGCTCAGTGAGGAGAGGTAGCTTGGCCTTGAGAGGCGAGCTGGGAGATAGCTAATCTCTGGTTCAATGTGCGTGGACCCTTTGAAGCTCAGGGGGCTAAGGGGGAAGAAGAGTACCCCTAGTGTTGGCTGAGAGGTACCGGTGAAGTCTCATCAGTCGACAAGCGGGAGCTGCACGGAGCACGCGGGACAATGACTCAGAGCGAATGACTTGGGATATGGTACACTTACTTACTGTGTAAAGAAGGTGTTTGACTTAGCAGTTTAATCGAGAACTTAAATTCCCATAGCCTTAAGCTCGCTGCTTGACTTGATTGCCTTGGCATTCAATCCTTGATGTTCTCACTATCCTGTTGGTTTTAAATTTATTTTTATGAAGAGTTTATCCCTGGTCTTTGTCATCATCCCTAGTTCGTCAGTCC
This sequence comes from Picea engelmannii, assembly GCA_009831015.1. Taxonomy (NCBI): domain Eukaryota; kingdom Viridiplantae; phylum Streptophyta; class Pinopsida; order Pinales; family Pinaceae; genus Picea; species Picea engelmannii. The sequence goes on from ML776616.1 coordinate 725,678, forward strand.
ATGCCTGAGAAGTCGACCAGGAGCTGAATCGACGGTCATCACTTCGGTGCACAACGACCTATATATTCTAATGCCCTGCTTTTCTATGCGTGGATGATGAGTGAAGGATGCTTTCCTAGTTTTCTACCCTTGTCGATAGTTCCTTATTGATGGATTGCCTTGCTCCTTTTGTGAATGAGTACCTCTGCGATTGTTATCCTTCTTTCCGTGATCTGCTTATTACCCTCTACGTTTGATGAAAGGATATCTGCAATTTAATGAACTGATCTCTGCGTTTTTAAATGAATGTCATCTTTATTTTTAATGCTTTTACCAACAAATTTATTGTGTGGTTTTTATACATCTGGTCTTCCTTTACTGTGCAAATTATATCTTACGTTTTCACACTTATGGCCTGCGATTTTACCTATGCACTTTAATTTGACTTGATTGAGAGTTTTTAAAGTATTTGGACTACGTTATTTAGAACCTGTGGAAGTCAGCGACATCACACATTGATAAGCATCGGACTTACCCTTGAGCACATGCATGTGAAACCATAATTACTCTGTGTTTTAATGTAATTGTTGGAGAATGTACTCTGCGTTTTAATGCAATTGATGGCGAATGCACTCTGTGGTTTAAATAATAGTTGATGGAGAATGGCTAATATACTATGTGTTTCCATTAACCTTCATTACACTTACTGCACAGCGATGTTCATTTGTTACACCGCAGTTCGCTTACACACCTCTTACGGTGAGTATGGCCCGCATTATTTGTACAACAAATTTTGAATGTATAGTGTAGTGATACCATTAATCTGCAGTCGTATCAGTTTAATAGATGGCAATCATATCTACCAACCATAGCCTTTATTTCAACAATATTTTATTTAATAGGTAGCATTGGGAAATCGACAACTATTGGTTGTGACAACGAACATATATACCTGTCTATGAATTTATTGGTGATCTGCGTCTATGTTTGATAGGTATGCGTTCCCCTTGCAATAGAGACTGTGGATCTACTAATGGACTAAGAAATTGATTGTTTTTGGCTGTGAATATTACCCACACCTTGAGACAACGATTTCAGTGCATGCCGATTGTGCATGACAATAGTTATCCATCGATTGATAGCAATTGTATACTTAGCGTTCTTGTAGGAAAATGACCATTGGTGTTATACTGTATGGTTTTATCCCTACTGTGGCTCACTGCATCTTCATCCAGTAGTTGTGCAAACAATGACTTTACCATACAGTGATTTTTCTTTACATAGATTTTATTAAAGCAACAAAAATTTCAGTTCATTTTGCCAGCCCCTGTATAAATAAGATGACAATGAATTTACTATAGACATGAAGTTTTATTTATTAGATTGAATCTTCCATCTGATTAATAGACTGTGTGTTCAGGCCATCATTTGTTAACTGCATTTTTTTTTAGTGTTGATGTGATGACAACGTGTTTACATGCGATTAACAACATGAGTTTATAGGTGGATGAGAGAGTGTTTTTGTGTTTAGATTTGACAACGATTTAATAATTTTGACAGCAATTGATTATCATTTCAATCTCTGCGATTAAGACCCTTAATAAAATCCACTACATTCCGATAGATAGCCTTAGCAGACAACCTTAATGCATTTAAAGACCAGTGTGTTATAAATCACTAGCTTGCTCTTCTAGAAGGCGTGTTAGCATGGCCAGGACAACGAATTTATTGGTTTATTAATTGACTACGATGGCATATTTATAGACCGCATTAATATACTTTTTAATAGACATTTGGTTGTTTATTTGCTTAGTAGTTTTTATAAACATCCATTGCATGTGTTAATAGACAACGTGGATATCCTTGGTTTAGACTGTGTTTCCATCCCTTAAGACATCCGACAACATGCATATTTAACCCCTTGAAATTTCTCTTGATATTTTTCTAACCCTTCTTAAAGGCAATGCTATAACTGAGTGATATCACTGCGATTCCATTATATTGATATATTCTCTCTAGTTCTTAGTTTTGAAAGATTTTGAAAAGTTAGCAAGTCTAGGTTATGCATCAAGGTCTAGTTGTTTACAGGAGTTGTTTAGTATTAAAAACATTTTTTGCTTATGAAACTCTTTTTTTAACTTGAAGAGTGTTATGTTTTACCTAGTTAGTTATTTGTTTCACCTCAAGGAGTTAGGTTGTCAAATTCATAATGATAGCTAGTGAGTGTAAGCATACATGATGAATTGGGGATTGGAGCCCAACATTATTTAAGTAACTTGGAAGGTTTTGGTTTAACCAACACTTCTTCTAATTTTAAAGTTAAGTGATAATAATAATAGATAAGTTGGTCAGAGTTGAGATAGTTAATTTAACCTTTATATAATAATTAATAATTATTAACCCTTTACCTCAATGAATGCTTATACTTGTAAAGTTTTGTTTCAGGAACTTGAATGTTCCTGGTATAATAAAATTTGTAGTTGCCTCATGATAAGATCATTGTTGATGCAGTGGTGTAACCTTGCGCCTTCAGGCGATTTGTAAATGGTATTTGGTGTTTGGGTTGTAACGCCCTCATGCGTATGGGTTTTGCGTGCCATAGAGGTTCTAGCACTGGTCATCAAGGTCGTTGTGTTGGGATTGTGTTGATTGTCCTTAGCTTGTAGGAGTTTTAATGTTGTGTCGGATGGGTAGTCTCTCCCCTCTTGTGATTTACACATGATTTGCCCAATTGCTCGTTGTGCTAGTGCATTGAGTCACTGTTACCTGTTGCCTATTCTACGCACATGTGTTCATTGTCAAGATTGGGTGGTTCAGTTGTTTTTGTCATTGCCTCCCTTCCTAAAAGCAAGAAAAAAAGAATTTGCACTTTTGCTTCGTTGTTAGTCCTAACAGCTAAGGGAGCGTTACAGTGGATAGCATGACCCTCCCACAATGCAAGGGGGGTGTGGATATCTATAGACATTACCATTTAGAACCATTAATTTTGTGACAATTAAGACTCACTCAATTGCATCTTCTTCAAAATATATACGTCATTAAAACTCACATTACTATTTGTAGAAACAGGCTTCATTACCACCATAAATTTTGTGACAATTAAGAATCACTCAAAATAATCTTCTTATTAATATATATCCCATTAAAACTCACATTGATATGTTTACAATAGGTTATGATGCACTTACATTTGAAATTATTTTCATGATTACTCTCAATCAATGTGAATTTCCACCTTATATGACTATATTTTATCTAGATTTCTAACTCCAACTAAGCCTCACAAATATTACATTTTCTCCACCTCATCGAAATTTATATTAGGAATACGAACAACCCTCATACCCATCCCATGTTGATGTTATTAGTGGGTGTGTGAGATTATGAAGATTAAAATCTTTGTTTTGGGGATTCTAATGCATTGCATTATATGTGGTCTTAGTGGATCCAACCATAGGGAACTTTTAAGGAATCTTAAAGAAATTTTCTAATACATTTTTTTAGTGAATCCAACCATAGGGAAATTTTAATGAATCTTAAATAAATGTTATAAGGAATATAGATGTGGTCTTAGTGGATTGAACCATGTTCAAAGAATATGCATATGCTATTGAGTTAATTTTGGGTAGTTATCCACTCAATGTAGAAATCCCTTAGTTTATAGTACAATTAGGTCCATTTATGTAACTTTAGGTGACCATAAAGTATTTCACAGTTATGTATTTAGTTCAACCATATCCACAACTATCCAACAATTTGTCCTTAAATCTCTCAAGTGATCCAACTATATAATATAACATTTTCACAGTTCGTATGTTATATAATATAACATTATCCAATATGTGATCAGATAAGAGTGCACCACTTAGTAAAGCAAGATTTATTATGTTGCAAGATTAAAGGTATAACAAGTTGTTGTGCACCACTTACTAAAGATTTCTTATGTTATTAGTGGGTGTGTGAGGTTATGAAGATTAAACTCTTTGTTTTTGGGATTCTAAAGCATTGGATTATATGTGGTCTTTGTGGATCCAACCATAGGGAATTTTTAAGGAATATTAAAGAAATGTTATAATACAATTTTTTAGTGGATCCAACCATAGGGAACTTTTAATGAATCCCCTTGCTTGTTGTTTTTTTGAATTGATTTCCCTTGGGGAACCCAAATTTTGATTTCAATGACTTCTATGTGTGGGTTTTATTGATTATTATGAAAATATTATGGTTTTATCTTATGTCCCTTATCCCTTTAGTCATCATTCCATGCCTGAGTAGTCGGTTAGGAGCCAAATCGATGGTCGTCACTTCAGTGTTTAAATACCTATAGATTCAAATGCCATGCTTTTCTCTGCATGGATGATGAGTGAAGGATAAGAATTTGCCATATTTTATATCCCTTACTTATCTTTGATTTGATTGATTCATGGCTAAATGTTTAGTCTTTGCACCTTCTTATGAATGAGTACATTTGCGGCTTGATTGATTAAAACTTTGATTTCTCTCTGTGTTTTTAATTGCTTGAACTTGGGTACATCTCTGCATTTTTATTGATAAACTCTGCATTGTGGATAGATATTGAGGAGAGATGTCGACACGAGGTTCTCCAAACATTCCTTGCAAATGCTCTAGGTTATCCCAAGAAGGAAGAACAAGAACTCCTTCTTCTACTGAGACTCTGAGTGACCAACAACAATCTCGTCAGAGGAGATTTTCAAATGAGTCTGTAAATAGATCAACTGCAGAACCTGCTCAATCAAGTGCTATGGATGCATCCTTCTTAGATAGGTTTTTCATTGATACTCCTACACCTGAGAATATAGGGAATACCTCTGGACAAGAGAATATTTCTGGTAATTTTCTTTGATTTTGTTTATTTTTGTTGTATTTTTTTGTATTTAAATTTATGTGAAGTTAAATCTTGTAGTTACTTTCAAATGTGTGTGTAGACAATTAGTTTAGAGCAAGGGACGACAATGAAAGAGAGAGTGGTTGTCATGAAGATTCAAATGTTGGTACAGAGCGTGAAGGTGGATTTAGGAGGCCGCGCTATCAAGAAATAGAAGATTGCATGCCTACGTCCACCTATCCTTCGGATGTTGGTGATGAACTTCCCTGGGAAGAGATTACTGAAGCAATGACACTTGAGCGATGATTAGGTGTTAAAAGGAGGTTGGAAAATGATTTGGTGGTCTTGAAACTCCCTCAGGAGAGTAAACAAAGCTTGCAAATTGTTTTTCATTCATTGGAAAACTTTATGGATGCATATCAGAAGATGGGGCCAACCACTGGCACTTTTGTCGATCTAATGAGGCAGTGAAAGTCAAAGGTGATGGGCCATGATAAATGGGAGGTAGTAAAAAATAGAGTTTCAATAGAAGGCACCATTTCGATGTTCAATTTCAAAGAGGGATCAAAGAGGAAGATGTTGAAGGTGCAATATTTTAAGCACCCTGACATTGTAGGACATATACATAACATATTTTTTGCGGCATATGGGAAATTGTTGTGGAACGATGAGGTTCCACACTATTTTGCAAGACACTTTTTTGCAGAGTTTTTCTTGCACATGCACCCTGATTATACTAATCTATCGTCCAAATATTATGGGACTGGTAAAGGATGTACATATGATCGCAAAGGGGCATATCAAAGTGTGACATTGTCGAGGCCTCCACAACCTTTATTACCTCGCCCAACAGGGGCATTTTCTTCACATTCAGATTTGCGGGCTACATTTGAGGTTGGCAAAGAGGCCAGGAATGAAATCGGGGAAAATTTGGAAGTGATTTTTTATGGTGTTGATGTTGGCATGAACCGTCAGCGAGCGGAAGCCAATTCTCGAGCCACATTTGTTTATAGAACAAATGAGGAGTTAGATACAATGTCAGCAGAAGATGTTTTGGAGTATGCAAAATTTTAGCGGGATGGTTGGAAGAAGGTCATTCAGAATGATGACCCGAACCGCAGATTGGTATGTGTTCTAGTTAGGAAATGTTTGACGCATTTTATGATAGTTTACTTCTAATTATAGATTTAGATATCATTGTATTTATAGAAATAATCGAGTTGTTATTGTCATTAATTGCAGTTTGGAGATATGTTAAATGAATCTCCAGTAGGTAGTAAACTTGATTCGACAAGTTTAAATTTGGATGGGTTGAATTAGGTATGTGTTTTCTAATAGTTGTTCAATCTCCACTCTTTTGAATAAGAGATCAACAACATTTATAATCTTGTATAATTGTGAACACATTGAATCCTAGATTTAGTTCTTAATTGTGTTGTTCACAAATCCCTATTCCATCTCCTACTACTTGGCCAAGTTTGTCTCAATTCTCATTGGGAGAGTTTGAAGAGGGTGGGAGTTCAAAAGTATCATTTAATGTCTTAAAATCATTTAAATTTAATGTGTTATAATCATTTAAATTTAATTTTTCAAATTTTTAAATTTGAAATGTATTATATAGGCTAATGTGGAGAAGAGAGTACCTGAGAGTGTGCTTTAGAGGGAGACTGGGATTTAGGAGGAAGCACCCAGATTTGGGAAGGATGTGTTCATTCAGGATGATTCATAAATGTATGTTTTTTACTTTTATCAAATTTTTGTTTTCTCAAATTTTTAGTTTAGTCTTTCCTATTCAACGCTTCGATCAATTATTTTGAAATATATAGAACCCATAGATAATTTTATCATTGTCTTAAATGGTATACATTCAAATTTATTTAAGGTTAGATCATGATTAAGACCTCATTTTGAACTTGAACATTTGAATATTTGAGAACAGACTCTATCCCACATCAGAAAAGAGAAAGTTTCTAAATTTTCTTTGATTCCATTCCTTGTTTTCTTGTCCAATAATGGCGTAGTATGGACATTTGTGTTTTCTATATACAATGAAGTGAATTCCTTCTTGCCAGGGTATTGTCAAACTCTTAACTAAATTGGTTACTAATCACAAAAACCAACATTCAATTAGATTTACAAATAAGCTCACACATATTGTATATGTGAGCTAGCTCACACATAATTTCAAAGAGCATTTCATTATATCTAATATGAATACATCCCATTTAAATGGTTTTTGAAGAATGACTTAATATACATGTGCAGATTTGTGTTTTCTTCATGTACATGCAAGATTATATGAGAACATATATTCCATCGCAGAAAGAGGAGATAAGTATTTTCTGGAAGAATGGTTTTTAAAATGAAGATTTGTAAAAAAAATTAGATAATAAGTAGTTTTTTGGAAGAATGGTTTAATATGGAGATTTATGAGTCATTTAGTTTGAAAGGGCATTGTGGAATTTGATTATATGACCACTGCAGAAGAAGAGAGAAGTATTTAACTGCTGAGGAGATTAATATTTTATTGATGTGTAAATATGATCAAATAACATCACCTGGGATGAGAATTTCTGAAGGATTTGGGACCTTATCCACAAGCAGAATTTCACCTGAAATATTTTGGACTTTATCCACAAGGATATAAGTATTTCATTGGAAGAATGACTTAATATGGAGATTTGTGAATTTTCTTCATACATAGTTATATATTTATTTTCAGATTATTATCTAACTCTGATTCACAATTTGTTTTACCAAGAACACAATAACATCACCTGGGATGAGAATTTCACCTGAAGGATTTGGGACCTTATCCAAAAGGAGAATTTCACCTGAAGGATTTGGGACTTTATCTACAAGGAGATAAGTATTTCATTGGAAAAAATATATTAATATGGAGATTTGTGAACTTTCTTCATTCACAGTTCTATATTTATTTTCAGATTATTATCTAACTCTAACTCACAATTGTTTTTACCAAGAACATAATTTTTCTCTTTAAATTTTTTTAAGATTTTAGATAAGATTTACAAATTGTTTAAATCATGTACTTTTAATTTGAGAGTAACTATCTTAAATATGTTTAACTGTGGTTGGGTATGTTATTATTTCTTATTGTTTTATTTAATATTTAGTTATAGTATATATGTTAATATGTGTTATTTGTTTTTTTATTATTGTTTTTTATTGTTACAGATGTCTAAATTATATTTGGTGGAAAATATGTTTACAATATATTTTGTGGGAAAGAGTATGTTGGAGGATGAGACTTAATTCTTTTGGTATGTATGTCAATTTTGTTTTAATCACAATTTTTGAATTCTGTATTATTTCACATGTTTGAATTGTAAATTTTTTATTTTTGAATTTTGTTTTTTTTGCAAGTGTGAAGTGATCTATCTTAAAGCGATGGCTTAGAGTCCATAATTTTGGAGTTAAATGTCTTAGTTTTTGTTATCATCCTAAAATGGACGTGGAACTTATGTATTTTACAGTGTAACTATTCAGACTTTGATTATATATATATATATCATAATTTTGAAATTCAAAATAGCAATTTATTGTCTCATATTTGATTTCTCAAAGTTGATGGGAAAAAAGTGGCAAAGTTAACTAGTAATGAACTAATGTTTTGTATATTCTTGATGCAACCCCTCTTGCCCTCGACGGCATAGTCGCTTTCACCAGGACCTTCGATTTCCACGGGCCCGAAGAACTCAACAGTTCTCCTTCCTTCCTATCGGTTTCTCTACACCCACAGTTCACTCCTCTTCCTTCTCTCCTTCCTGCTTCGGGGGATCAGGACTTCACCTTTCGCACTCCCAACCACTAGGGATTCCAACTCCCGATACCCGACGCGCCAAGTTAACGAGACTCACGATCACGTGATCTCACGGTTTCGCTTCACACGAGTCCAAAGTAACTCCACTTCGACTTCCGAGACCCGAGTCACTGATACCCGAGGATCACTCTCTCTCGTCCCCTCGCGAGTTCGCGACTTATGAGGCCAATTTCTTGGCTCTGCTACTCCCGAGACCCGACGTACCGAGATTACACGCCACCTGTTCCTCCATAAGTCGTCGCTCCCATGGAAACTGGAGATCGGTAACCGCGATTTCGACGTGCATGCAACTCTTGCACTCGCCAATCCCCGATATGCCGATACGCGACGACGACCGGTTTCTACTTGTGCTTGAAGGTTAACTCTTTTTCAAGAGTTCAAGTCGTCGATTCTCTTCCTCTTGAAGAGTCCTTCGCTCTGAAACTTCTCTCGTTCGGGCTTCACTTGGTTCTGTTCCACAATACTAGCTAGGAACTCTCCCTCCTGAGCTTTCACCAACTTTTCACTCAGAACCACTCTGTACTCAATTCTTCCACAAAATCACGTAAGCAGCATAAGAAAGAAGTAAGTAACAGGAAGCAAATATGCAAAGGCACAATGCCAACAACACGCCGAAAATAAACATGTCCATGGAATTTAACCACGCTCTCCTGTTCTTCTCTTCCCAGGATTGACTCTGAGACTTCAACTCGACCTGCACTTCACCTGCACGGTTCGAATAACTCAGCATGACTTCTGAGCAAACAAAGATGAGAGGCTAACTGTTCGGCCTCCTCACGCACTCTATGCGGAGGTATTCCACTGCACTCTATGCAGGAATATCCCGGCTTCAACAGAGAACCGATGTATCCTTACTCTCTCATTCCCTCAGATTCCGAACTTGCCATGCAATCACAGATGCAACATATAGACAATAGGCAAAACAAGAAGCAAATATGCAATAGCATAATATCAACAACACACAAAGAATAAACACAGCCATGAAATTGAATCAAAGCTTTACTATTAACTCAATGTATGTACATGGGTGTTCTTCACAAGTTCTCTGCTTGCTCTCCCTTGCTCTTTAATGCTAATGCTGAATAATAATAATAATCTCAATTATACAAGGAGGGTGCCTATATTCGTTTTCCCTCCCAGAAGTAAAACTGTCTAATCTACAGCTAATTCCTATCTAACAACATTAAAACTATTAAATGCCTTCCTATATATAACATAATACAAGTGTGCTCAGCTTTGAATGCCTTTAGTTAAATGGCGGCGCAAAAATCTTCAAAGCAATTCAAAAATGTATGCGCTGGCACTGTCCAGCTGTATCTCTCTATCCCCGCGCTGCTCGTTTCATGACGTCGTAGATGCTCCTGCATCATACTCCTCGTCTTAAACGAATTCATGGGCTCCTGTCCATGAGCTCCTACACAGTCTGTCCATGCTTTTGAATCACTGTCTCTGTTTCCCAGCTGGCATCCTCCACTGGGTGATTTTTCCATTTCACCAGGTACTCAAAATATTGCTTTCTCCTGGTCTTCCTTCCAACTCTTTTATCCAGTATGCACTCCATCTCAGGCTTCTGTGCAACTGGCAATTGCTTCTGCCACTGGATCACTGGTGGTTCATCAGTTCCAGTGCCTGCTTCTTCAGTCCTGTAGGGGTATAAGTCCGAAATATTGAAAATCGGAGATATCCCGATGCCCTCTGGCAATTCAAGCTCATATGCATTCTCCCCGAACTTCTTCAGGACTCTGCATGGTCCAATCTTCTTCATCTTGAGCTTGTTATACGTTCCCCTTGGGAACCTTTCCTTCCTCAGGTGCGCTAGAACCATGTCTCCAACTTCAAACTGAAGTTGTCTTTTCCTCTGATCGGCTCTGCGCTTATACTCCTGGTTCACCTTCATCAGTCGCTGCTTCACCTGTGTGTGAAGTTCTTGCATTGTTTCAGCGAATTCCTCAGCTCTCGCGCTGCTAGTTTCAGCCTGTTCTGACTCCCTGAGCTCAGATACTCCTCGCTGTTGTGTCCCATACAAAATTTGAAACAGGCTCTTACCTGTACTCCAATTCACAGAATTGTTGTACGCAAACTCTGCCTGTGGTAGAATCTGATCCCAACTGCTGTGATGCTCGGTCACCAGGATTCTCAACAGATCCCCCAAGCTTCTGTTGACTACTTTGGTATGCCCATCTGTATGCGGATGGTAAGAAGAACTGAATGCCAAGTCAGTCCCTAGCTTCTTCCATAGCATCCTCCAAAAGTGACCTACGAACTTAGTATCCCGATCCGAGACTATGCTTCTCGGCAATCCATGCAATCGGACAATCTCTTTGATAAACAAGTTGGCGATGTGCGTGGCATCTCTGGCCTTATGAAACAGTATGAAATGTTCCATCTTCGAAAACCTATCCACCACCACAAATATGGAATCAACTCCTCTCTGAGTTCTCGGTAAACCCAACACAAAATCCATGCTAATTGCCTCCCATGGTCTCTCGGGTATGGGCAATGGCTGATAGAACCCTGTGTTATGCTTTTGGCCTTTTGCATGTTGACATATCCAACATCTGTCAACAAATATTTTAACATCAGTACGCATGCCAGGCCAGTAATAAGATTCTCTCAGTTTGGCGAAGGTCTTGTCATGTCCAAAATGACCTGCTAAGCCCCCGCTGTGCTTTTCCTTCACCAAATTCTCTCTCATAGAGCAATCTGGAATGCACAATTGATTGTCTTTGAACATCAATCCATCCTGAATTAGGTAGTCAATCCACGGACTCCTATCCCTGAGAAATGGGTTCTCGGCTACCTCGTACACCTCGCCAAAGTCTGCGTCACCTGCATACATATCTTTCAAATTTTCAAAACCCAAGGTTTTGACTTTGAACTCCTTCAGCAACAAACATTTCCTGCTCAAGGCATCAGCCACCTTGTTCGCAGTCCCCGAAATGTGCTTTATCACAAACGTGAAATTCTGCATGTACTCTACCCACTTCGCATGCTTCTGGTTCAACCTCTCCTGTTGACTCACGAACTGCAATGCATGGTTGTCGCTGTACAGGACAAATTCCTTGGGTATGAGATAATGCCTCCACTTCTTTAATGCCTGAATGATGGCATAGAACTCTTTATCATACGTGGAGTACTTCAGCTTCGCATCATCCAACTTCTCGCTATAATATGCTACAGGTCGGTCATCCTGACTCAAAACCCCTCCAACAACATATCCACTAGCATCACACTTTACTTGGAAGGTCTTCTGAAAATCCGGCAGCACCAAAATTGGCTGCTCAGTAATCTTTCGCTTCAACAAATTGAAGCTCCTTTCAGCCTCTTCTTTCCATTGAAAAACTTTATGTCGTTTCTTCATGGTATCCATCATTGCTGCGCTAATTCCGCTGAAATTTCGAATGAAATTTCGGTAGAAGCTAGCCAGTCCATGGAAGCTCCTTACCTCAAAAACATTTCTCGGCGATGGCCAATTCCTGATTACTTCCACCTTCTCAGGATCCATCTTCAATTCATTCACCGAGATTACAAAACCCAAATAAATGAGTTCTGTCTGCATGAAGGAACACTTCTTCAAATTGATCAGCAGCTTCTCCTGCTGTAGCCTCCTCATTACAATGGCCAAATGACTCACGTGTTCAGCCCTGGTCTTGCTGAATATTAGTATGTCATCCAAGTATACGACCACAAATTTGCCAATGAATTCCTGCAGGACTTCATTCATCAGCCGCATAAATGTGCTTGGCGCGTTTGTCAACCCAAACGGCATGACCAGCCATTCGTACAAACCCTCGTTTGTTTTGAATGCTGTCTTCCACTCATCTCCCTCTCTCATCCAGATCTTATGATATCCGCTCTTGAGATCAATCTTCGAAAAATAATTTGCCCCACTCAGGCAATCCATCAGATCATCCATTCTCGGCAGTGGAAACCTGTATCTGATGGTAATCTTATTTATCACCCTGGAGTCTGTACACATCCTCCAGCCTCCATCCTTCTTTGGACTTAGTACCGTTGGAACGACAAACAGACTCAGACTCTCCCTTACCAGTCCTTTATCCTGCAGATCCTGTACCTGTCTTTTGACTTCCTCATTCTCCTGAGGTGTCAACCTGTATGTTGACTTATTTGGTAAGCTTGCCCCGGGTATGAGATCAATGTGGTGACTCACACTCCTCATCGGTGGCAACGAACGAGGTAGTTCGTCCACGATGATATCAGCGAACTCTCCCAACAGTTCCTGAATCTCCTCTGGTAAGTCGTCCACTCTTGTGCTTGTCAGGACAATTCTCGGCTTCCTGACAACAAAGAATTGTGGATCCTCATCCTTCTCCAGCTCTGTGAGAAGTTCCTTCCCACTCATGAAAAGTATGGTACTGCTCACTTCCAGATTCACTTCCTTATCCTTTACCGGATGCAATGTATGTGATCTCCCATCCTTCTCCAAGGTGTATGTGTTCATTCTCCCATCATGAACAACGTGTCGGTCATACTGCCAAGGTCTACCCAATAAAACATGACAGACATCCATGGGAATGACATCACACAGGATCTCATCCTTATATTCACCCATTTTAAATTCAACCAAGCACTGTCTCGTAACACATACCTGGTGTCCTTTCTG
>ML776616.1:739040-768312 GCA_009831015.1 Picea engelmannii
GGCTTTGTGACCGTCTTTTCCACACGTGAAACATGTGATAACTCCTCCACGGCCTCTTCCTCTACCTCGGGTACGAGGAATTACGTTGGCGTCAGCATATCCGCCACCCTGCTCAGTATGCTGCCTCATCGGCTCAGCATATTGTTGCCTCTGCTGTGAGGTTCCACCTCTTTCAACTCTACCCGGAGGCTTTTGAGTTCTTTCTTGGGCAACCGCCTTACCCCTGGGCTGGCTCCTGCCTCGCCCTCACTGTCCCTGCTTGCGGCTCAGCTTTTCCTCGGCTTTCAGAGCCATCTGGTACGCATCCTCAACTGTCCGGATGGTGACCATGCTCAATTCATCCTGAATGTCATACCTAAGACCATTCAGGTATCTCGCCACCTTTTCGTCATCACTCTCCCGATGACCAGCTCTGATGTTGAGCCTATAGAATTCTTCGGTGTATTCTTTCACCGTCATGAACTTCTGTCTCAGGTTCTGCATGTGCCTGAACAGAGTGATCTGGTAATCCCTCGGAATGAACTTCGCCTTCATCTTAGCGATCATCCTATCCCAGCTCTTTATCTTTTGTTTTCCTTTGGAACGCCTGTCCGCCTGCAGCTTGTCCCACCATAAGGCTACATGTCCCTTCAGCTTGGTAACAACGTGCCTTATTTTCTTGTCCTCCTCGACATCTTCATAGTCGAAGTAGGTGTCGAGTGCTCGGACCCAATCCAACAACTCCTCTACATTTAGATTCCCCTCATAGACAGGAATGTCCATCTTCGTCTTCGAGCTCATCCTCAAAATGGCCCTAATCAGTCTTTCTGTCGAGGCATCTTCTGCTGTGACCTCTTCAGCATCGTGTCCAGCTTCCTCTTCAATCTCAGGATCATTGAACTCTGCTGCACCAACACCACGTCTCTGGGTGGTCTCCATATCTTCGAGTCTCAACCTGAGATCTCGTATTTGACGTTCCATCTCTGGATTCCCTGCCAGTCTACCCCTTCTTCGGGCATCCCTGTCTTCACGATCAGGAGATTGCCTCTCTCTCCTGGGCGGCATGGCGAAATCCTCTTCTCCCTGCTACCTGAACAGAGAGAACTTCTTTCCCTACTCAGATACCACTCTGACACAACCCCTCTTGCCCTCGACGGCACAGTCACTTTCACCAGGACCTTCGCTTTCCACGGGCCCAAATAACTCAACGGTTCTCCTTCCTTCCTATCGGTTTCTCTACACCCACAGTTCACTCCTCTTCCTTCTCTCCTTCCTGCTTCGGGGGATCGGGACTTCGCCTTTCGCGCTCCCAACCACTAGGGATTCCAACTCCCGATACCCGACGCGCCGAGTTAACGAGACTCATAATCGCGTGATCTCGCGGTTTCGCTTCACACAAGTCCAAAGTAACTCCACTTCGACTTCCGAGACCCGAGTCACCGATACCCGAGGATCGCTCTCTCTTGTCCCCTCGCAAGTTCACGACTTATGAGGCCAATTTCTTGGATCTGCTACTCCCGAGACCCGACGTCTCGAGATTACGCGCCACTTGTTCCTCCGTAAGTCGCCGCTCCCATGGAAACTGGAGATCGGTAACCGCGATTTCGACGTGCATACAACTCTTGCACTCGCCAATCCCCGATATGCCGATACACGACGACGACCGGTTTCTACTTTTGCTTGAAGGTTAACTCTTTTTCAAGAGTTCAAGTCGTTGATTCTCTTCCTCTTGAAGAGTCCTTCGCTCCGAAACTTCTCCCGTTCGGGCTTCACCTGGTTCTGTTCCACAATACTAGCTAGGAACTCTCCCTCCTGAGCTTTCACCAACTTTTCACTCAGAAACACTCTGTACTCAATTCTTCCATAAAATCACGTAAGCAGCATAAGAAAGAAGTAAGTAACAAGAAGCAAATATGCAAAGGCACAATGCCAACAACAGGCCGAAAATAAACATGTCCATGGAATTTAACCATGCTCTCCTATTCTTCTCTTCCCGGGATTGACTCTGAGACTTCAACTCGACCTGCACTTCACCTGCACGGTTCGAATAACTCAGCACGACTTATGAGCAAACAAATATGAGAGGCTAATTGTTTGGCCTCCTCACGCACTCTATGCGGAGGTATTCCACTGCACTCTATGCAGGAATATCCCGGCTTCAACAGAGAACCGATGTATCCTTACTCTCTCATTCCCTCAGATTTCGAACTTGCCATGCAATCATAGATGCAGCATATAGACAATAGGCAAAACAAGAAGCAAATATGCAACAACATAATATCAACAACACACAGAGAATAAACACAACCATGAAATTGAATCAAAGATTTACTATTAACTCAATGTCTGTACATGGGTGTTCTTCACAAGTTCTCTGCTTGCTCTCCCTTGCTCCTTAATGCTAATGCTGAATAATAATAATAATCTCAATTATACAAGGAGGGTGCCTATATTCGTTTTCCCTCCCGGAAGTAAAACTGTCTAATCTACAACTAATTCCTATCTAACAGCATTAAAACTATTAAATTCCTTCCTATCTATAACATAATACAAGTGCGCTCAGCTTTGAATGCCTTCAGTTAAATGGCGGCGCAAAAATCTTCAAAGCAATTCAAAAATGTATGCGCTGGCACTGTCCAGCTATATCTCTCTATCCCCGCACTGCTCGTTTCA
This sequence comes from Picea engelmannii, assembly GCA_009831015.1. Taxonomy (NCBI): domain Eukaryota; kingdom Viridiplantae; phylum Streptophyta; class Pinopsida; order Pinales; family Pinaceae; genus Picea; species Picea engelmannii. The sequence goes on from ML776616.1 coordinate 741,693, forward strand.
TGACGTCGTAGATGCTCCTGCATCAATTCTCCTTTATACAATACATTAAATTAAGCATCAAAATCTTAAATACTTTTGTGCTATGTATTAATTTAAATGTTTCATGTTATGTTCACTGTGGATTGTAAAAAACATGATTCTATTGACATATCATCGAATGATTTTGGTAGAATAATTTTAGCAGATTAATTTTATATTAAAAATATGTATTAATTTAAATGTTTCATTTTATGTTCACTGTGGATTGTCAAAAATATGATTTTATTGACATATCATCAAATAATTTTGGCAGAATAATTTTAGCAGATTTATTTTATATTAATTTTTTTTTTCTAGTTACTAATGACCTTGTTGGTTACATAGATGCACTTAACCAATAAAAAAAACTAAAGAAAAGATAGGCATATGAGATCTGCTAAATAAATTGGTTACATAGATGCACTTAACTAATAAAAAAAACTAAAAGAAAAACTAAAGGAAAGATAGGCATATGAGATCATAGATGTACTTAACTAATAAAAAAACTAAAGGAGAAACTAAATGAAAGATAGGAATATGAGATCTGTTAAATAAATTGGTTACATAGATGCACTTAACTAATTAAAAAAATTAAAGGAAAGATAGGCATATGAGATCATAGATCTGCACTTAACTAATAAAAAAACTAAAGGAAAAAGTAAATGAAATATAAACATATGAGATCTGTTAAAAAAATTGGTTACATAGATGCACTTAACTAATAAAAAAAAATAAAGGAAAGATCTACATATGAGATCTGTTAAATAAATTGGTTACAATAAAAAAAACTAAAGGAAATATATGCATATGAGATCTGTTAAATAAATTGGTTACATCTAGATGCACTTAAATAATAATAAAAACTAAAGGGAAAAGTAAAAGAAATATAGGCATATGAGATGGTAAATAAATTGGTTACATAGATGCACTTAACTAATAAAAAAAACTAAAGGAAAGATAGGCATATGAGATATGCTAAATAAATGAAAAGAAAAAATTAAAGTGAAATAATACAAGAATGTAAACTGTTATTTATCTGTTTAAGAATATGCAAAGTCAATAATACAAGAATGTGTTGTGTTTATATATTTAAGAATATGCAAACTCAATAGATATACAAGAAAAAATTGAACTGCCAAACATACAAGATTGTAACATTGCATATCTATTTAAGAATATATGACAGTAGACAACATGTTAAACCATGCAAAACTTATTTGAGAATATATGGTAGTAGAAAACACTTTAAATATGCAAAGCCTATGCTAGTATGAACTGCAGTAAAAGGAAGAAATTTTCATGATATACCAATTTCATTTCAGAAAACTTCTGTTTGATTTTGGAAGAAGGTAACCAATGTGGAATTCAAAGGAGGAGGTATGCATCCAAGCATTGTGTTTTAGACATGTCAAGGAACAACACATACCCCTTGTACAACTCAGATAACATGTATGAAAGAGAATTACATTAGGAAAACGATTTGCAGGCTATGGTTTAGTACTATTCACATAAACCCACATTTTTATAAGGGTCTTCACCTGACTTTAGGCAAGGTTGTATTAATTTCCTTAACTTTGTTATAGAAGAGATCTATTAATTACAATTTAATTCACTTGACTTTAGGCAAGGTTGTATTAATTTCCTTAACTTTGTTAGAGAAGAGATCTATTAATTACAATTTAATTCTAATGATTAACACTTCTAAATAATTTTACATGAAAATCAACTTAATTATTAAAATGGAGATTCTAAATAATTTCAAATTTTAAATGTAAATCAACTTAATAATTAGAATGGAGATATTGGTATATATATGATATTATTAGTAAAGTGTTATTACAACAAGTGGAAGAGATGTTTAAATTGTTTTTAGTTGTTAGAATATTAATTTAAAAAATGAAAAAAAAAATTACCACTTAAAGAAGTCAATGCTCTCAAATCTAGGATAGAAGAGATGTTCAACTCTTCTTTGATTGGTGCAATAGTAATAAAAAATAAAATCTCAAGATAGAAGAGATCCAAACTATTTATAGGTAATGTTTATACAATAAAATTTTGAGATAGAAGAGATATTTAACTCTTTCTTGGTTTGTGTGATAATGATAAAATAAAATGCTCAAAATGTTGTGACAGTAAAATAAAACCTTAAAATAGAAGAGATGATCAACTCTTCTTTAATTTTATCATGTAGTCATTTAAAAAATGCTAAAGCTAGAAGAGATATTCACCTCAAAGTTCATATACCCTTAATAAAATAAAATATCAAAATGAAAGAGATGTTTTTAACTTTTCTTTAATTTTGAAAACAATAATTAAAAAAAATATTCAAAATAAAAGAGATGTTCAATTCAACTTTAATTTATATAATGCTCGTAAAATAAAATAAAAATTGGAATGAGTTAAAATTTGAAACAAGATATTATTACAATAAATAATATAAAATATGTTTAACTTTTCTTAAAATTAATGCATTATTATTAAAATAAAATGGAAAAAAAATACTATTGAAAAAAATAAGTGTTCAATGGAAATGGTGTTTAACAATTTTTTAGTTTAAAATAAAATGCTCACAATACAAGAGGTATACAATTCAATTTTGATTGGTGTAATGCTCATAAAATAATTTTGATTGGTGTAATGGTTGAAAAACACAGATAAAATATGGTTGAACCATATTTTATCTGTGTTTTTGAAGAATGATCCGGAGTTTTTTATACATACCCTTTTTATAAATATCCTATTTGGAAATATGGTTGAAAATAGTCAAAACAAGTCATCAAATTCTAGAATGTACTTTCAATGAAAAATAAAAAATTCTGGAATGTACATGTGCCACTTGTTTAAAAACATCGTAATGGTATTCCATCTTCAATTATTCATTCATGATCGACTTTGGACATTTTTCATTTTCTAACTTTTGTTTTTTTATTTATTGAACTTCTATTAACTTTATGCGTGTTGGACATACCAAATGAGTATATTGACAACTTGTGACATCTGACTGGTAGTCTTGAAAGTGAACATGAGTATAGATTTGATGGGTTTCTTGAAAAAAATATCCTTTCAATACAATGGATCATCTTTCATATATAAAATCGTTATCATCAAAATCTTCTAATAGCCTCATCTTTTGTTATGTGCATCGCATCAAATAATATTTCACACTTTTAGTGTTGTCTACAGGTGCAACCATGGAAAAAACATCTCCTGCAAATAATTGGATATATTGGACAACAAATGGTTCGTGTTAGATTATCACACAAGTACATCTACAAGTTATTTCAAAAAATTTAAACATAAAAATTACCTTCTCTAACAAGATTAGAAACTCTATCGCCATCAATTGACACTATAGTTTCATTTGATTCCATCTCCTCTGAGCTTGCAAGTGGCATTTTCCCTTTTACATTAAGTTCGGTATGTCTCCAAGCTTTAACATATCCTACATTTTCATTTTCACAAATATCTATGGATTATGTGTCCTCTATGCAAACTGAACAAAAACAAGACTCATTTCTTATATCAAATGCAAACACATTTTGAAAACATTTTTTTTTAACTGAATGTATTTTTCATGTCCCGGTTATTGTACTGGTGTCATATGAGATTGATCTATTTACATCTTGGATTCCAGCATACCAAAAAAACCTGCACAAGACAAGAACTTGTTAACTTGAAATCTCTCAAGAAAATGATTGAAGTTTGAATATAAATTTGAACACGTTCAAATAAAAATATCCTATGTACATATGTAACATTTATATATAGACACACCTGCGCACATCCCTTGACGGATTATATTCATGGCTTAGCGCTATTTTTCACCATTCAACAACTTGTTCAACGGATTCAAATCGATCGGCATGAGGGTTCAACTGATACCTTCAAAGTGCTCATTTTATACATGTCCCTACACCGTCGTGCTCTCATTTTCCATGACCAGTCTCAAAAAAATTCCAACAATGTATAATGTTTAATTTTTTATGAAGACGACATAACCAATAAAATGATCGTGAAGATTTGATTTAACCTGCACACCCATCTAACCATATCCAATGTCGATCGAATCTGATTTCGCGTTCTTTCAATGAATCATAAAATTTATCAAAACAATGTTGTACATAATGTGTGTCGTGTGCTCAATCATCACTTATATAAAAGTGATATTCTTTAATAACATGTTGATTGTCGTTGTTGCTTTCTATGTTATCAAAACTCTGTTGAGAATGTATATATAGAACATGGACAAATATCGTGACTTGATCAGAATGATAATATTTGCTCTGTATTTCTTTTTGTGCAGCGAATGTGTAATTCTCTACAAAATCAACTATAAACAAAATTGTCCATGGTGGAAACACTTCACGGGATTGTTTGAATTGTAGATCTTTCCATCAAGCTTTATGTGAATGCTTCGTGTATTTATAGATTTCTTCCTCAAACTTCTTCAAAAAATCTATCACACAGATTTTATCCACCTTCAAATCAATCCTTTTGGAAATAACATTTGAAGAATGTGGAGCCGTGATATTGATATATTCATATCTCTTCCAATTGACTCTTATATTAGAAAATGATTGATCATTCATATCAATATGATACTTTGAATTAAACAAACTTAGATTTCCACAACAATCACATTTATTTCCACCAACACATTTTTTTTTGTAAAATAAATCATCATCTTCTCTTTCACATGGAATTTCAAATATAAAAACATGGAATGTGGAAAGAGGAGGTGAACCTGGCCATAAAGTTTTACCAAAATCCAAAAACGTGTCGTATTACAACTCAAATTCCACATGATAACGACAACAACAAGTGTCACGAACAGTGATGGGTCTAACAAACCATGGTTTTTGTTGCACAAATGTATTGATGGAAAGTTTAACTTCTTTGTTCTCTTCTTTGAACTTATTGAACAACTCTATTTGTGTCATTGGAAATATATGTTTTGGATGTTCTTCATATTGTTTTTGTGTTATTCTTCATCGCAACACATCCCTTGTATGTGGTGAAACACAAGATTCTTCCAAACAACAATTACGGACCAATTCTTTAACATTTTCTGCAAGTCTATCTTTGCAGGGTTGTCTAGAAATCACTGTCCAACAAGCCAATTCATCATTTACATATATTTGCAATCGCAATTTTCTATGTTTGTGCAATGGTTTTCTTGACGTTCCCATTGTTTTTGCCATGTGTTGTGTCAAACGATGTTTTATATTGCTAGATGAAACAAATGTTGTTTGTATCGCTCTACGTGCAACACGGACATCTTCTTTTCGAGATTTTCCAAAAGCTTTTAATACACTAGTTATATTGTTAAAAACATTTTTTTTCACCTTTGTATTATTTGTCGAATTTTGAATACCCAATAATGATGTAACTTCTTTTAACTTTCTTGACTTCATTAGACAAAGTAAAAGTTGAGCTTGTACTATTACTGATTCATCTTTGAAAAAAGTATTATAGATATTCTTAGTTCGATATGTTATATAATGCTTAGCTTTTTTTTCCAATATTTGTCAGTATCAACATTTTCTAATATTTTATCATCAATGTTGATAGATTCTCTTGCATATTTTAATTTAAATTTTATATTAAAAAACATAACCCGAGCACAAATTCACTAAAATATATATACTTGAGTGTTCATCTTGTATTATTTAAATTTATCTACATACCTATAGGTGATTCATCTTCTTCTTCAATTTTGGTTTCAACGTCTTCTTCTTCAATTTCGGTTTCAACGTCTTCTTCGACATTATGAGACAAAACTATTTATGTTTTTTGAAAAACAGCAAATTGTAATTACAATCAATCATATTATTTACAATATTTTAAATTTGAATTCTATACTTTGAATTATGTAATTTCTGAATACAGTCTCAACGTGTGTCGTGTGCTCGATCATCATATGTGCATGCATACCTAGTTGAACTTCTTCTTGTTGAAAATCTCTATTGACATTATCATCGTTTCGTTCTTCAATATTTGGACGTTCTTGTTTCTTTCTCCAATAATGCTCTTTCTTTTGTTTGTTTTGGCGAGTATCATCTCAAGTGCGATCAAATTTTATCTTGTGCAAACTTTTGTTTCCCATGAGTTTTATAGTTATCTGTAAAAGATATGTTCAACAAAAAAATTCACCTTGAAAAAATGATCAACATTTATCTTTCAACATATAAATTGTTATTCCAATAAAAAATTGAACAAACATCAATTACCTTATTCAACAAAAACCAAAAAGACGATTCGAAATTTTGTTTAAGTGCTCTAGAAAACCATCAATTATCGATACGGATCCTCTGATTAAACCTATGGAACAAAGGGAAGAAATAAAGAAAGAAAAGAATACAGCTACAATCAGTAATAGAAATGCTTTGAAATCTTTATCCCTGAGCTCATATCTGTTCGTCCATCTGATGAATTGTGTTAAATGTGTTCGACCAAAAGCGTATTTATACAATTTGGCGCGAAATGAAACGATATGACGTGTCTTTTCATTTTTTCCGACCGACAGAATTCGCTCAACACGCTTTCAGCCGAAAGAAGGCGATTTTGGTCGAAAACCTTGAAAACCATTCTCTTTTGACGTTTTCTGTTAAAAATTAGTCTTTCGGCCAAAATAATATTTTTTCGGCCGAAAACATGAAATTGGGACTGAAAACAAAAACAAGAGAATTGCCCCAAGCTTACATGAACTTTGAAGGTTGCAGACTCCTGCAAATACTGAGAATTTGGTTTCGAAAATGATACCAACAATTCCAAAATTGAATCTACTTTCAATTCCTATAATTTGTTTTCATTTTCATTATTTTTATCTAATTTTATTTAATTTTTTTTTTAAATTACTACATAATATTTTCAGCGCACATTACGATTCGATGAAATGAAATATCGGTATCTCTAAAAATATACAGTGAAAAAATTAGAAAAAAATATATTCATAATCCTTAAACTGTTCTTTTCAAAAGGGTATATTTAGATTTTACTTTTAAGTAAAAATTAAGATAGATACAAGGTGTAGAAAAACATGTATTTAAAATCTACAACATTTTTAGCTTGGTCAACTTCAAAAAATTCTAGAAATTATAATATTCATCTGTTAGATTCAAAATTATAGTCATAATAAAATAAAGTCTCTGTAGATTGTTGCATTATATTTCGTTTCTTAAAAACATAAGTTTAATAATAGATACATTGTTGTGGGAAAACATAACTCATTATCATTCCTTTCATGTTTAAGGAACATACTGTTAAACCATTGTCAAATTGACATATCAAATCTTGATAAAACAATTTTGAAAAATCGTCATTGGAAAGCTAACAAAATTATTCACAACTTTTATTTTTACTGTAAAGTGAAATTCTAAATAAATAAAAAATACTTTTGTATGCCGAAAGTTGAAGAACTTGCGAAAATAAAGTTTTTTTCTCATAAAATAAGCAAAAGTGTTACCCATCTTCATGATTTTACCCTATATATATATATATATATTCTACTGACAAAATCTCTGATTGCCCGGATTACTAATCAGCTAATAGACTGACAATCAACAAGAGACGATTTCGATCTCATACAACAGAGGTTATAAATGAATGAAGTTGTCGTATGTATTTTCTACATATCCTAGTAGAATAAGAGCATGAGGGAGAGGTCTAAGCACCTTGTATATCCACATTGAAAGTCACAGCAGGCGTATACATAGACATTAAATTATGTGATCGTTTAATTTTATTATAAGATGGTGAGCCCATACAAAAATTAAAACTTAAAAATAAAGAGAAAAGACTAGGTCTAAACACCTCCCATATCAGTATTAAACGTTGTGACAGATTACATATACACCATCGAATCTTATTATAAGCAGATAATACATACAAAAATTAAAACTTAAAAACGGAACCAGTAGCAGATCGTCGGAGATGCATGGAAATCACACATCTTAACATTAATACCTTATGCGAAAAAATATATATAAACACAAATACTTCTTTATTGCCTTGGGAAACCATTGTTTATATTATTTATTTACTCCAATGGACATTTGATACATATTTATTACATTAGAACAAAATGGTTCATATATGAATACATATTTTAGACATGTGGAGATAATAACAATTGCTTGGGTTCATGGCTCCACTAGCTGATAGTGTGAAATCACATTACACCTATTGTAACATGATGCTTGATAGTTGAAATGATGCAAGGTTCAAATTCTCTTGGACACCATCATTCCACATCTCTCCATGTTTATAACATCTCTTCATGTGTCAAACCACAACTCTGAGGTTTCCAAAATCTGTCAATGGATTTCCTAGTTGATGTCAAAGGCTCACCAACTAAAAAATTGCATGAAGAGAACATGTCAGAGCCTACAAATTTCCAAACTCACCACAAGTTCTAAAAATTGTTTGGATTCACTAGTTTATTCTACCAATTTTTCGTCCAACAATCGATTTGGGTATCAAAGATGATTGGCTTGTGGACAATCGTTTCATCAGTGATTTGTTAGCTGCAAAGGTTTCCATACATTATGCTCTTTTGAATATCTATGTGTGCGTGTTCTATTCCTAGGAATTTGATTTTTTCTTCATGAAACCATGCCTACCTCTGCACCATTCCAAAGGTTTTTGAGAGCTGGAATTTTCAATTTGTGCATACCCTCACTCGCTCTATATCTCTCTCTTTTCATGTATGTGCAGAGGAGATAAATAATTTATTTCTACAACTTCAAGGATGACCATCGGTCCATCTCATGCCAAGAAATACAACGACATTAAAATCAGATATGAAATTGAACATTGGTGTTGTGTTTTTTGATGTTCAGGCTCGATCACAATGTTATTGCATGATTGTTCTGTGAGTTTGATTGCCTTGTTTTGTAAGTAGTTGTGTAGGATATTGGCTCATTTTTACTATTCGTTTTAACTCCTCAGTTAATTCCTTGCATACAATTAGGAACTTGCAAGAATAAAACACTCCCACTTTGTTCATTTTTCTCTTACTTTATTTATGTAACGACCTCCTCGTTACGACAATGACTCTTTAACAGGTGATTTTTTTTTTTTTTTTTTTTTAAAGTGTGTGTGCGCACGTGTAAAAGGAAACAGACACACTTGAATCTACGTCGCCACCCGATGACTAACAAGACGCAACCACGATGATCACAACAAGAGAACACATGGTGCACAACAAGTAACTGCAATAATATAAACGACATAGACATAAGGAAGAATCCATAACAGTAGATTTTACTATTTCTGCACAGGAAAGCAGGGCATTTAATCTTAGTCCTCTGCTCCAGAGAGAGAGAAGGTCAGATAGGCTCCTAGCCGACTGCTCAGGCAGAAACTAGTAACTCGACTACGAACAAGACGCAAGCAAGATGAACACATCGAGACGACATACGACATACCACAGTAACAACAAGCAATAAACGCCCCTAGACATAAGGCGTACAACTAGCAACTGTAAGCAGAAAACGACACCAGGTGTTATGTATAGTACAGTCACAGATGGAAGAATCCAGCAGTAGAGTTTACTATTTCTGCACAGAAAAGCAGGGCGTTTAATCTTAGTCCTCTGCTCTGGAGAGAGAGAAGGTTAGATAGGCTCCTGGCCGACTGCTTAGGTAGAAAATAGTAACCTCCATCAGGTGTGTCACAAGAGTGGAAACCCTGCCTTTAAAGGGCCCGAGACTCTTGATGCGGCACGAGATTCCTTACACAAGAAAAATCACACACACAGAAATCCTTAAAAAAAAAATGGAAAATTACGACGAACCACGATAACAGTAAAACTGACCAAGCAATAAAAATGTGTATGTCAAGGTACCACAAAGGTTAAGGAACAACCCCGTCTTCTACATGCGCAAGTCAAAAACTGTAAACTCAAATTATAGCCCAACCCATTAATGTGATTCCATTACTTAGGCAACTTCAATCAATTGCGCATCCCCATTGTCATATCATAGTGACTTAAGCACTTAATTTAGGACATTATGCTCATCTACTATTGATGATCATTAATTTCATTAATACTACCGAAACAACAACCATTTCACTTTATATTCCAATATCTACATAAAATGACCATCATATTACATCTGATAGGATATCGATAACAATTACATAGACCTTCCATAAAAAGATAACGACATCATTATTAACAGCTCCATGATCATTAGCATTACCATTAACGCTTTATCACATTACCATTACTGTGAAACATTTAACATTAATAGCTACCATAAGCATTAACATGAAGTAGTACAATACATAATTAACCATAAGCATTTAACCTGAAGTAGTACAATACATAATTCTTCCATTCTATTATTTCAACAATTACTTTAACATTACTGCTTTATAAAACCAGGATTATTTAACAATTAGTACCATTAACACCATATTCCTTTAACTATCCTAATTTAACTATTAATGCATAGTTACTTTAACAATGATTACCTTATAAAACTGTAATTATTCCATTAAAACTAATAAAAACAAGGCAACTTGCTTTAACTACATAAAATCTGAAATAAGGTAAGTGGCCTTTATCGAATAAAGTGGTTGCCATTTAGGATAACCACAAGTCTTATTACCGTAACTTTCCATAAACATTAATACCTGCATTTTATAAATTCATTTTATTTTTGCATTATCGATTGCATTTTATATTGTCATGTAAATAACAACAGGTCGCATGACAACAACCTTCCATAAACATTATTACAACATCATTTTCAGATTTCATTTTATATTGGCATTATCGGTTGCATTTACATTTGTCATTGAATAACAACAGGTCGCATTTCAACAACCCTCAGTAAAACCTTACGACTCTGCATTTTATATTTGCATTTATTTATAAAATAATAAAATCAACAAGATATCATTAACTACGGCAATAGGTTAAGATGTAATTACACATTTTAGGCACAATCACTACTCCCTTACGAAAAGCAGAACCGTCATACAGTCACCCATCAATTTCGTTGCAATAGCACTGTTGCAGTTTTCAAGGGAGATTAAAACGATCAGCTGAGAAGGAAGGTTGGAGCCAGACGCACGGGGTGTGTGCCAGCAGTGCAAATATCAATTCATGCTAGGCTCAGGCATGGTCATTACACTATATGCGCAGATCCAGGGGACGTGGCAGGGAAGCTGAAACCATGGCCATTCATAGGGTGGCTGTCTGAAGGAGTTTTAATTTCAAGTTTTAAAAAATTACTTAACAAACGGATGGTGGCCACTGTAAGTCTTACGCACCCTCAACGAGAGGCGCATTCCACTACACATTGTCCAGCCCTTACACATCCATTCGCGGGGTAATCCACGGTGGCTGGGGAAAGTTTTAAAGGAACTATCCTGCCAAGGGGGCACGACCAGGAAGGAGGAATCGACCATATGGCCAATCCCCAGGAATAGTCATGGGAAAAAAACCCGATAAAAGTCATGATTAAAAAGCCAACAGTCATGATTAAAAAAAACGATATCAGTCTTGATTAAAAATTCCCTTGGTGAGATTGAACGCCCACAGAGAACGCATTCGCACACAGAGAAATAAAAATGTAGAGGTATAATCAATTGCGGAGACACCGTTCGATTGTTGGGCATAGAGTAAAAGTAGATGGTTAAAGGAGGGCCAAATGGCATAGAAACACCAGGTAGTTCCTGGTTGGGGGCTGCAAGGGTTTGGACGCATCATTCTAAGGGTAACTTAAATAAAAGAAAAAAAGCGCAGGGCAATTTACCATAAACGCAGACCATTAAAACGCAGACCTGTAAGACTTTACTGCCCAGAAATTGATAATTTAAATCGATGAAAACGCAGACATGTAAATACACCGACAAGAAATAGAAAAATGCCCTCGGCAGAATGTAAAAATATTTCTGGGTTGTAAAGTAAAATGGCAGTGAATGCAAATGCCCAAGAAGTTCAACGCCCACAACAAATGTAAAAAACAAAATGCCCATAAACAAAATTCCCACCGGTGAAATGCCCACAGTAAAAAGAAAAACGCCCACGGAATAGAAAAAACTCCCCAGTGAAGCAATTACACGCCCCGACAGAAAAATCATTCGCCCTCAATAAAATTTACCCCATAAGAATACGCCCATAGTTAAGAATTCAACGCCCAAAATCAATGCCCAGGGACCCAAATACAATAACCATAAACCCAAAACAAAATTGCCAGAAACCCTAAAACTGTGCCAAAAATGAAGAACCATAAACTGCCCTGCTAAATTTTTACAGCATAAAATGGGTCGATTCCTGTGGTTCATTGAAACCATTCTAAACTAGTCTTTATCACAAAACTTAAAGCATTCACACATGCAGACTCAGTCGTATTTGTCATATAACTTTGGGACTTTAAGCACCAGGCAGACTCATGGACTCGCATATGTAAATTTTGGATTTAAGAACAAACTGACTTTCCAGAAATTGATCTAAGAATATACCAAAATTTCAGTCCTAACAATCAGACATATGATTACAACCATCTAAATTTTCAGACGCAAACACAGACTATCATTCAACCAAAATAAAAACATACCTTGGCCTTTTCACCCGCTCTGGATGGCGTCCACATACTCCTTGATGCTCCCGCTCGCCGACCATAGAGACTACATCGGTACCTCCCAGCCAAATGCTAGGGGTACTCTGCTTCCCCCTCAGCCCCCCGAGCCACAAAGGGGCCACACAAGATCCAGAAGAGAAGTCCAGATTCTCAGCTCACCTCCAAGGCTGAGCTACCACTCCAATACAACTAATAAAAACCCAACTCCTCACAAGCAATCAGTCAAGCCACAATCCAGTAGCGTAACGTTACGCTAACCGTTCATCCTCTTCTTCCTCATCATCCCTTTCCTTTATAGAAAATTGAGACCCACCTACTTTCCTAAATCACTATCAAATTAAGTTTTAATGAAAATCCTCTAAAATTTCTCTGTCGTCCAAGTGTCACTCATCCCCCACGTTTCTCCAAAATTATTTTCTTTAAAAATATTAAAAGACTCATTTCCCTCACCCACCTATAGTCTCTCTTAAAATTACTCCTAGGTGTTCCTAGATCCCCTCCCATGCTTTTAATAACTTTCCCTAAAATGAAGTTGCTAAAATTTAGTTCATTTTAGTAACTTCTTAATTGTTGATTCCTTTTTGTTTTTTACCCTATGTCCCCTACTTTCCTTTATTATGTTTCCTTTATTACAAGTTTCCCTATTTCTATTATTTATTCCCTTCCCCTTTTTTTTTTTTTTTCCTTTTCTTTTAAACCCACAAAGATAAATCCACTTATTAATCTTTTCATTATATTTTTAAAATCCTAACTTTTATACTCCCACACTTTAGATAATTTTATTTCTTCTTTATAATTTAAAAACCATGGGTTTCAATTAACTTATCTCCCTCATTACTTTACCCCCCCTTAATTTAAGAAGACTTTAACTAATACTTAGGAGGGTTTTGGTTTGCGTCCTTATGTTTATTTTTGTAGGGTCTTTTCTTAAGGCTAATCAAAATTTTATCTTAGAGAGGTTTTAAATTTAGGTTTAGATTTGAACTGGGTGACAATTAATTAGGGGAGTCGTTTTGAGAATTTCTTAAGGCGTTAAGGTCTTAGGGTCATCTAGGTTGTCTCATCATCATCATCAATGCGACGTGCCCTTCAGGACGCACTACGTGCTCCAAGGGTGCCACTCACCTCGTTTTCTTCTGTTGCGTGACGTGCCCTTCAGGATGCACCACATGCTCCAAGGGTGCCACTTGCCAACTTGTGTTTCTTTTGCGCGACGTGCCCTTCAGGATGCACCACGTGCTCCAAGGGTGCCACTCACCGACTTGACTGATTGGTAGACATCTATAACCCCTGGAGTCAACACTCCACCAGGTGAACTTGTGGGAGACTAAGGGCTCTAAGGAATAAGGCCCCCGCCTTATTGCACGCCCCTTAGAATCATCATGAGAGACTGTCGCAGTCTACCCTCACAGCATCCTGGATCCTATCAAACTAGGTAATCGTTAACCTACAGTTCGAGCCACGGCGGGAGTGCTAGTAGGTTGTGGCAGGGCTGTTGTCCACACCTCTCCCTCAACCTCTCTGGAAATTGTGTGTGGCCCCTTTACTCCATATGTGAGTCTGGTCGGCAAGCTATCGTCAGCCTGCATCATCAACCATCATGTTAGAACATGTCAACAACATATCATCAAATCAATAAATATCATGGTAAATAAATCAACTCAAATAGCACACTCCCTGACTCAATCTGGAGTCCAAGGGTTCCGTCGATGCCTCTGCATCCTCCAGGTCAAAAACCCTTCACACTCAAATAAACTGAGTCAATAACACCTGTTTATTTCAAAGAAGTAAAACATCATGTCATCTATCATAATGCATCATCATCAAGGATAAATGTTTTATCATCATAAAAATCCAGATCACTTGCGAGCAAGTGTCCTCAAAGAATAAGTTTTCTAAGTGAGCCAGAGCAGGATGTTACACTTTAGATTTGCGGAAATGAGAATTAGCCTAGTGTCAGAGGTCCCCTCCCTTATTATATCATCCACCATTGTTTTTTAGCGGCATGCGAAAGTGGGTGATGAGGTGAACTCAGATTTGTGCCTTCATTCATCAGAGATCAAGTCCCATAGTCAGCGCTTGCCAGAATTAGGAATTTATCTTCCTTGGCTTCGACCTGTATTTTAACGCTTGTAAGATAATAGAGAAAAAATATCCCGATAAAATAGAATGACCCTTTCCAACATGATTTTACATACATGTAACCACAGATTCTTCCCCATCTTTTCCAAACCCCTCAAAATCCCACATTATTTTCGCACATAGTGTTCATTCAAAATCAGAGAATTCAAATTGATTAAAATGTGTGACGGGGGAGGGGGGAAGAATTTCAAAACATGCCTTAAGTGTATTGAAAAGAATCCATTTCATCTGCAACTTCGTCCTCACCATGGACAATGGTCGTAGAGCTGTGTCTGCAACTCCAGAACTGGATATTTCTGTGGGGTTTCAAAATAAAGTAGAGCATTATATTCGAGCGCCTAAAATGTAGACACATAATAGATATGCCTTAAATGTAGACACATAATAGATATGCCTTAAGATGCCTTAAGATTTCTCTACACTTTGAGAGAAAATAAAGCAAGACTTACAAATCTTAGACAATCTCACTCTCAAGACATACAAATCTTATACAATCTCAAAGCCATCTAGATATCTCTAGGGATGTGATAACTATACCCTCCTTCATTGACAAAAAATATTCTCTCACATTGCAAGGGCAACAACATTTTTTCAACCTCTAGTAAAATCTCATAGATCGTTGTGTCACAGCTCACACAACTCTCATGCTCACATAGATTTGATACAAGTTGTGAAGAAAAAAAGAGCCTAAGATAACATATATTCTATGAAGCTTTACTTGGATCTCTTATACTCAGAGCCATAATGGAGAGACAAGTTGGCTCTCTCATGTATCTTCATACTTGCAGCCACCATGGCTTTGATATTAGTGTCAAGAATTCAATCAATGACAAATTGTACTAGTTTTCATGTAATTTGTAATTTTAGCAAAGTTGAGTAAATATTCATTAAATATTTCATTCAAGTACATACTACACTGTTTTTTTTGTAATTTTAGCATACTTGAGTAAAATTCATTAAATATTTCATTCAAAATCAAACTCCACTACATTTCATTTAGTTTTAGCGGAAATGAAAGATACCTTATGATCTTCTGCTAAAACCACAGGTCTGCAGCCCGTTCTATGCCCATTTGTTGCCATCAAGATGACATCGTCAAGGTAAATTCTATAAGCTTCTTCTTGTTCCTTAGATGAAATGCAGTGAAGGAAAATTGTTAAATGGGGTAGCTCCGATAGGAGGTTCTCCTGTAGGTATAATTTCTGCTAATGTGGAAAGGAAACATTGCTTGCCAAAATTGATAATCAAGCTAAATGACAATGAAGCTTTCTTCTGAGTTTTCATGGCTACAGTGGTTTGAGGCAGAAGGTCTTGTTGGTGTAATACAGAAAGAGAAAGATGGTGATAGAGAATCTGAAGAGTTTGGTTTAAATACGGTGGGGACAAATTTCGAGGAGGAACAACCTGTGGGTTGAGTTGGGTTTAAAGGCAGTGGGGACAAATTTCAAGGAGGAGTAGCCTGTGAGTTGAGTCGAACCCATGCTTATTTCCTCATTATGGAGCCAATGTGAAAAGTGACAACCCACCCCTATCAGGGCATGTGCTTAAAGCTAAAGAGGCAGTGGGGAAAAATGTAAAAAATTTGGAATAGGAACAGCTGGCACTTTCACTCAGGCAATCTATGTTACTGATATCTAATTTAATGACCATGGCTCTCTTTGAGAGGAGAAACAATACTTAGTCAATGGACTATTAATGAAGAGCTACACATGGCATTTTTGTGATTTTTTTAAATTTTTATGTATTTTTTACTAATTATCTTTTTATAATAGTCACCTCCAACCAGGGCTTATTAGTCCCATCACTCTTCTTACCCAATCAAAAATTCGTAATTTTTCAATATCAAAATTGTAAATATATTTTTCTTTTAAAAAAAAATCATTTTAATAATTAAAAATTCTAAAACTTTAACAAACTTTACAAAAAAATTCCAATAAAATTGATAAGTCAACTCAATTTGACCGAAAATCGATCGTTATATTCCCTGCTTTGGCAGGGACTAATAATAAACATATATATATAAACTATTAAACCTATAAACAAAACAACCAGTCAACCATTTATTTAATCTATTTAGCCTCGTATTAGTCCATGCCAAAGGCTTGGGACTATAGCAATGAGTTTCCCTTTGACTTTGTATTAGTTTATTGTTGACTTTAAATTTGTGTGCTATATCCAATGTGTAACATAGGAAATCAATATATGTATTTTTTTTAATAATAAAAAAATATATTTTTCTAAAATTTAATTGGTTGATATCTTTGATGTGTTATTGCGGGCTTCACATCATTCAATGTATAAAATTGATTACACAATTAATAGATTAGAAATAGTCTGTGAGAAATTACAAGAACAATGGCCTCAATTGCTTGTAAAATATGTAGGAGCTTTGTCACGCTTCAATCAAAGGGTGACAACAACGCCTATTGCATCATGGTGGAAGTAATGGATCCGAATGTGGTCAGTTTAAATGACATTTTTCCTTTCCTTGAGTCGTATTGACTAGGATGGATGTACAACATGAAAATACAAAGGGAAAAATTTATTTAAAAAATTAATAAAAATCAAAGCAAATCCACCCAAAAGAAATTACAAGATAACTGACCTGTCAGCATATATATATATATGGATTGGCGATGCCTCGGAAACCTACCACATAAATCTATTATTTTTAAAATATGAAAAACTAAAAACAAATAAAATATATAATAAATCTATATATTAAACCATGTGCGTGCGACTCAAAACAATTTCTCTGACCCCCGGATGGGGTGCCACGCGGAGCAGGGAGGGTACATGGAGCAGTGCCAGGAGGGGCCATTAATGGTGGCCATCTACCCTCATATCCTTGATATTTATGATGGGCATCAACTCAGTCAGCCTCCACCATTTGATGAGGTCGCTCACTCGTGCGAGGAGACCGGCCAGCCAGAGCATTAAGACCACAGCCTTAATGGCTATAGCCACCATTTTCTCCCTTATCAGCATTTTTGGTGGATTTGGGATGTATTGGAAGGTTACAGAGCCGAGCGAGAACAACAACGCAGGGGGAATTCCGGATCTTGTTCTAGTTCTAAACATGCCACGAGGAAGGGGAAGGCCTCGCAGAGGCACAGGGTGGTACGCAACCGACTCACGACGGAAGCGGCAAAAGAAGTTTGAGCGAGCTCTAGTTTTAGCCAAGTGAAAGAGATCCAGGGAGTCCAAAGGAATAGGAACGCCTCCCAGAACATATGTTGAGGATATTCCTCTGGAGGAATTCCCCCAAAATCTTTTCGAAAGTATCATTTTCATGGTTCCGGACAACTGGAACCCCCCTTCATGCTTTGGAGCAGACGCACTGATGCAGGAGCATCGCCAAATAAGCAAGTATAGAGCCAACACATGTGTTTTTAAGCACATGACATATAAGCTTGATAACTTTTTGAATTTTCATTAAAGATGAAGCGCCATATCCTTCAAAGAAACATTTATGAAGGAGCGCCTGTTGTATTGTATCTGACCTCGAGCTTTATGCTCTTGTCTAAAGTAGATAGGAGGCATTTACTTTAGTTAATGCAGGTAGATAGGATTTTAATTCCAGAATAGACAATTTAGAGATTCGAGAGGGAAAACAGATATAGACACCCTCCTTTGTACATTGTAACATAATTCAGAGATAGAGAGCATTCAGAAGAGCAGAGCAAATAGAGAACCTGTGAAGAACACCCATGTACATATTTGAATAAATAGAATAGAGTCTTTGATTCAATTTCAATGTCTGGTGTTGTTTCTCTGTGTATGATGTTTATGTGCCCATGAATGTTGGCTTTCTGGTCATGCAATTTCTTTGAATATTTTGTGCATGTGTTTTCAGAGTTTTTAACAGAAGTCTAAGAGAGAAGGGAATGAGTTTCAATTGTTTCTCTGTCTGAGCCAGGAGATTCCTGCATAGAGTGCAGTTGAATTCATCCACATAGAGTGCATTGATGAGGCTTGACAGTTAAACCCTTATTCTCATTCACCCAGAAGTTGGTGTAAGTTGGTAAAGTCGTGCAGGAGAAGTGCAGGCTGAACTTGAAGTCTCAGTGGTAAATCTGAGTAGAAGGAGGCAGAGACTGTTGTTCCCAGGAGTGCATGGAGTCTGAAAGACTCAACACTTTGAAAGTTGTTGAAGGTCGAGCACGAGAAGTGTGTGCAGAGTCTCTGAGGGAGTCAAAATTGGCAAGCTCAGGAGGGATAGTTCCTTCGTGATACTGTGGGGGCGGACCCAGGGGAAGGTTCGAACAGGAAGGAGATTTGGAGCAGGAAAATTCCTCGAGGAGGAATCAACGGTTAGGGTTCGCAGGGAAGAATCGTGAAGTCCCGCCTACCGTCATATCTCGGAGGAGATGCACGCTGGTTAAACATAAGCTCGCAAAGGAAGAGTCAAGAATCATCGGGATTTGGTTCATCGGAGTTTGTGGAGGCTAGGGTTGTTGCCTGTCCAAATCGCGATTTGCAATTTCCCGAAGAGATTTGGACTGTGGATCTCGAGTTGGACACGTGTCTGAAAATCCGGAGGAATCGGGGTTCGGCACTCGGGATTTTCCGATGCAAGGGAATTGTGACTAGTGAAATCGCGATCCCTTGATTCCCGATAGGACGGGGCGAGAAGGTGACGTGGCAGGAGAGAGTGCACGTGTGTATCGAAGTTCGGGGTTTGGGGATTTGTGGTGCAAGTGAATCTCAGCATCATGTATGCCAATTTCCCGATAGGGAAATCCCCGACAGTAACGGAGAGCATTGACATTCAACCCCATTGGGTTTCGGGGTTTTGGATAGCACGAGGAACGTGCCCACAAGTTTCACGATAACGCGAAACCCGATTTCTCGACAAAGAAAAAGGGGAGATCGCTAAGAGGAGATTCCTGTGGGTATTGAGAACTCTCGTAAGGAGTTGGAAGAGTTCTTTAACTCTTTGGGCCTGAGTGAAAGAAGGTCCTGGTGGAAGTGGGACGCGTGGGTGGCGTGTGCTGCGTCAGAGTGGTATCAGAGCTAGAAATTCTTTGCTTTCTGTAGCAGAGAAGAGAAGACATCATGCCGCCGAGAAGGGAAATACTGTCACCTGAACCCAAAGACAGGGAGGTGCGAAGAAGAGGCAGGCCACCGGGAAATCCAGAATTGGAGAGGCAAATGAGAGATCTCCGAGCAAGGCTTGAGGAGATGGAAACAACTCAGAGACGCGGAGTTGGTGAAGGGGATCTTAGTGATTCCGAGGTTGAAGAGGAAGCTGGACACGAAGAAGAGGTCACAACAGAGGATGCTTCAACCGAGCGGTTGATCAAAGCCATTTCCAGAATGAGCTCAAAGACCAAAATGGATATTCCAGCTTATGAAGGAAGCCTGGATGTAGAAGAATTGCTAAATTGGATCAGAGCTCTTGACACCTACTTCGATTATGAAGATATCGAAGAGGATAAAAAGGTTAGGCATGCTATCACGAAGTTGAAAGGACATGCAACATTATGGTGGGACGAGCTACAGGAAGATAGACATTCCAAAGGAAAACAGAAGATAAAAAGCTGGGATCGAATGATTTCTAAGATGAAAGTGAAATTCATCACAAGGGATTATCAAATCACATTGTTCAGGCGAATGCAGAACCTGAGGCAGAAGTTGATGACGGTGAAAGAGTACACCGAAGAATTATACAAGCTCAATATCCGAGAAGGTCATCGGGAGAGCGATGATGAGAAGGTTGCTAGATACCTGAATGGTCTGAGATATGACATCTAGGATGAATTAAGCATGGCAACTATCAGAACAGTTGAGGATGCTTATAAGATGGCTCTGAAAGCCAAGGAGAAGCTGAGCCGTAAGCAAGGACAGTGAGGGCAAGGCATAAGTCATCCCATAGGTAAGGCAGTTGCCCAAGAAAGAACTCATAAGCCCAAGGAGGAATGGAAGAAACCTCAGGGTAAGACTGAAAGAGGTGGAACCTCGCAGCGATGACAACAATATGCTAAGCTGAGGAGACAACATACAGAGCAGGGTGGCGGATATGCTGACGCAAACACTTTTCCTCATACCATAGGTAGGGGAAGAGGTAGAGGTGGAATCATCACATGTTTTACATGTGGGAAGGATGGACACAAGGCGGTTGATTGTCCAGACAAGAAAACGGACAGAGGAGAAGCTCACATCGCTGAAGCACAGAGGCGTGATGTTGAGAATGAAGACACCAGGAGTGGGAAGTCACTGACGGTGCATAAAATTCTTTTAACACCAGAGAAGGAGGTGGAAGACACAGCTCAGAGAACTAGACTGTTCAGAACCACATGCAAGACCAAGGGCTGGAAATGCAAGGTCATTATGGACAACAGAAGCATCGACAATCTCATTTCGACCGAGATGGTGGAAAAGCTGGAGCTGGAGACAACTGATCACCCGAGTCCATACAAGGTTTCATGGCTACAGAAGGGACATCAGGTGAATGTCACTAAACAATGTTTAGTTGAATTCAAAATGGGTAAATATAAGGATAAAGTCCTATGTGATGTCATTCCCATGGATGTCTATCATGTATTATTAGGTAGACCATGGCAGTATGACCAAAATGTGGTTCATGACGGGAGGATGAACACATATACTTTAGAGAAGGATGGGATGACACACAAATTGCTTCCGATAAAGGATAAAGAAGTGAATCCATAAGTAAGCAGTACCATACTTCTCATGAGTGGGAAGGAGCTTCTCATAGAGATGGAGAAAAAAGAAGATCCACAATTCTTTGTGGTCAGGAAATCGAGAATTGTCCTGACTAGCACAAGACTGGACGACTTACCAGAAGAGATTCAGGGACTGCTGGGAGAGTTCGCTGACATCATCGCAGAGGAATTACCTCGTTCATTGCCACCGGTGAGAAGTGTGAATCATCACATCGATCTCATACCTGGAGCCAGTTTGACGAATAAGGCTGCGTACAGATTGACGCCACAAGAGAATGAGGAAGTCAAGAGGCAGGTATAGGGGCTGCTGGATAAAGGACTGGTTAGGGAGAGCCTAAGTCCATGTGTTGTTCCAACAGTGCTAAGTCCAAAGAAGGATGGAGGCTGGAGGATGTGTACAGACTCCAGAGAGATCAACAAAATTACCATCAAGTTCAGATTTCCACTGCCGAGAATGGATGATCTGATGGATTGCCTGAGTGGGGAAAATTATTTTTTGAAAATTGATCTGAAGAGCGGATATCACCAGATTCACATGAGAGAGGGTGATGAATGGAAGACAACATTCAAGACAAATGAAGGTTTGTACGAATGGATGGTCATGTCGTTTGGCTTGACAAATGCACCGAGCACATTTATGAGGCTGATGAATGAAGTCCTAAGGGAGTTCATCGGGAAATTTGTAGTCGTATATCTGGATGATATATTGATCTATAGTAAGACAAAGACGGAGCATTTGAAACATTTGGCCATTGTGATGAGGAAGCTACAGCAGGAGAAGCTATTGATCAATATGAAGAAGTCTTCATTTATGCAGACAGAGCTCATTTATTTGGGTTTTGTTATTTCAGCTAATGAGTTGAAGATGGATCCGGAGAAGGTGGACATGATTAAGAATTGGCCATCACCGAGAAATGTTTTCGAGGTGAGACGTTTCCATGGTTTGGCTAGTTTCTACAGAAAATTCATCAGGAATTTCAGTGGAATTAGCGCAGCGATGATGGACACAGTGAAGAAGTGGCATAAGACTTTTCGCTGGACAGCAGAGGCTGAAAGGAGCTTCAACCTGTTGAAGCGGAAGATAACGGAACGACCAGTTTTGTTGTTGTCGGACTTCAAGAAGACATTTCAAGTGAAATGTGATGCAAGCGAATATGCCATAGGAGCAATCTTGAGCCAAGAGGACAGACCCGTTGCCTATTTCAACGAAAAGCTGGATGAAGCTAAACTGAAATACTCCACGTATGATAAGGAATTTTATGCTGTCATAGAGGCATTGAAAAAGTGGACGCATTACTTAATTCCAAAAGAATTTGTATTGTACAGCGATAATCATGCATTGCAGTTTGTGAGTCAACAGGAGAAGTTGAATCAGAAACATGCAAAATGGGTAGAGTATATGCATAATTTTACATTTGTAATTAAACACATTTCAGGGACTGCTAACAAAGTGGTTGATGCTTTGAGTAGGAAATGTTTGTTGTTGCAGGAGTTCCGAGTCAAAACATTGGGTTTTGAAAATCTCAGGGACATGTATGCGGGTGATGCAGATTTCGGAGAAGCATATGAGGCGGCTGAGAATCCAGTTCTCAGAGACATAAGCCTATGGATGGATTACATGATTCATAATGGACTGTTGTTCAGAGGCAACCAATTATGCATTCTGAACTGCTCCATGAGGGAGAACTTGATAAAGGAGAAGCACAACGGTGGATTAGCAGGGCATTTTGGCCAAGACAAGACTTTTGTGAAGCTGAGCGAATCATATTTTTGGGCAGGCATGCAAGCAGATGTCAAGAGGTTTGTTGACAGGTGCCGAATTTGTTAGCACTCGAAAGGAAGAAAACAAAATGCGGGGTTTTATCAGCCATTGCCCATACCCGAGAGGCCATGGGAGGCAATCAGCATGGATTTTGTATTAGGACTACCAAGGATGCAGAGAGGGGTTGATTCCATCTTTGTGGTGGTAGACAGGTTTTCAAAAATGGCACATTTTATTCCATGCCAGAAGACCAGCGATGCGACCCACATCGCAAACTTGTTTTTCAAGGAGATTGTTAGACTTCATGGATTGTCGAGAAGCATAGTCTTGGACAGGGATACAAAATTCATAGGTAACTTTTGGAGGACGCTATGGAAGAATCTAGGGACTAACTTAGCGTTTAGTTCAGATTACCATCCGTAGACGGATGGTCAGACCGAGGTGGTCAACAAAAGTTTTGGAGACTTGCTGAGGAGCTTGGTGACAGAGCACCATAGCAGCTGGACAACATATTGCCACAAGCAGAGTTTGCGTACAACGATTCCGTGAATCGGAGTACAGGCAAAAGTCCATTTCAGATTGTGTATGGGACACAACCGAGGGGAGTTTCTGAACTCAGGGAGTCAGAACAGACTGTGATTAGCAGTGCAAGCGCAGAGGAGTTCGCTGAGGCGATGAAGGAACTTCGCAGCAAGGTGAAGCAACGACTGATAGATTCAAACCAGGAGTACAAGCTCAGAGCAGATCGACATCGAAGACAACTTCAGTTTGAAGTTGGGGATCTTGTTCTGGCACATTTGAGGAAGGAAAGGTTCCCAAGGGGAACATATAACAAATTAAAAATGAAGAAAATTGGGCCATGTAAGGTCCTGAAGAAATTTGGAGAGAACGCTTATGAAATTGAGTTGTCAGATGGCATCGGGATATCTCCGATATTCAATGTTTTGGATTTATACCCATACAGGGCTGGGGAAGCAGAAACTGGAACTGAGGGACCAGTGATCCAGTGGCAGAAGCAATTACCAGTAGCAGAAAGGCCACAGATGGAGTGTATACTCGACAAAAGAGTGGGTAAGAAGACCAGACGAACGCAATATTTTGAATATCTAGTCAAGTGGAAGAATCACCCACTGGAAGATGCTAGCTGGGAAAATGAAACAGTGATACAGAAGCATGGACAGACCGTACAGGGGCTCATGGACAGGAGCCCATGAAATTTTTCAAGCCGAGGAGTATGATGCAGGAGCATCGCCAACTCAGCAAGTATAGAGCCAGCGCATGTGTTTTTAAGCACATGACATATAAGCTTGATAACTTTTTGAATTTTCATTAAAGATGAAGCGCCATATCCTTCAAGGAAACATTTATGAAGGAGCGCCTGTTGTATTATATCAGACCTCGAGCTTTACGCTCTTGTCTGAAGTAGATAGGAGGCATTTAATTTAGTTAATGCAGGTAGATAGAATTTTAATTCCAGAATAGACAGTTTAGAGATTCAAGAGGGAAAACGGATATAGACACCCTCCTTTGTACATTATAACATAATTCAGAGATAGAGAGCATTCAGAAGAGCAGAGCAAACAGAGAACCTGTGAAGAACACCCATGTACATATTTGAATAAATAGAATAGAGTCTTTGATTCAATTTCAATGTCTGGTGTTGTTTCTCTGTGTATGATGTTTATGTGCCCATGAATGTTGGCTTTCTGTTCATGCAATTGCTTTGAATATGCTGTGCATGTGTTTTCAAAGTTTTTAACAGAAGTCTGAGAGAGAAGGGAATGAGTTTCAATTGTTTCTCTATCTGAGCCAGGAGATTACTGCATAGAGTGCAATTGAATTCATCCGCATAGAGTGCGTTGATGAGGCTGGACAGTTAAACCCTTATTCTCATTCACCCATAAGTTGGTGTAAGTTGGTAAAGTCGTGAAGGAGAAGTGCAGGCTGAACTTGAAGTCTCAGTGGTAAATCTGAGTAGAAGGAGGCAGAGACTGCTGTCGCCAGGAGTGCACGGAGTCTGAAAGACTCAACACTTTGAAAGTTGTTGAAGGTCGAGCACGAGAAGTGTGTGCAGAGTCTCTGAGGGAGTCAGAATTGGCAAGCTCAGGAGGGATCATTCCTTTTTGATACTGTGGGGACGGACCCAGGGGAAGGTTCGAAAAGGAAGGAGCTTTGGAGCAGGAAAATTCCTCGAGGAGGAATCGACGGTTAGGGTTCGTAAGGAAGAATCACGAAGTCCCGTCTACCATTAGATATCGAAGGAGATGCACGCTGGTTAAACATAAGCTCTCAAAGGAAGAGTCAAGAATCATCGGGATTTGGTTCATCAGAGTTTGTGGAGGCCAGGGTTGTTGCCTGTCGAAATCGCGATTTGCGATTTCCCGAAGAGATTTGGACTGTGGATCCTGAGCTAGACACGTGTCTGAAATCCGGAGGAATTGGGGTTCGACACTCGGGATTTTCCAATGCAAGGGAATTGTGACCGGTGAAATCATGATCCCGCGATTCCCGATAGGACGGAGCAAGAAGGTGACGTGGAAGGAGAGAGTTCACGTGCGTATCGGAGTTCGGGGTTCGGGGATTTTTGGTGCAAGTGAATCTCGGCATCACGTATGCCGATTTCCCGATAGGGAAATCCCCGACAGTAACGGAGAGAATTGACATTCAACCCCATCGGGTTTCGGGGTTTTGGATAGCACGATGAATGTGCCCACAAGTTTCATGATAACGCAAAACCCGATTTCCCGACAAAGACAAAGGGGAGATCGCCAAGAGGAGATTCCTGTGGGTATTGAGAACTCCCGTAAGGAGTTGGAAGAGTTCTTTAACTCTTCGGGCCTGAGTGAAAGAAGGTCCTGGTGGAAGCGGGACGCGCGGGTGGCGTGTGCTGCGTCACGCACTGACTCCCAATCCAAGAGTTGTACATGGTCCCAGTGACACTCCAATTGAGGAATTCACAACTTGTCTGGTAGAGGAAGAGATGCTGGAAGGAAATGAAGAAAACATCTGCAAGGCTCCTGATGAATTGAGGCCACAGCGTGACCAACAAGCACACTAGGAGGAGGATGAAGAGAAAAAATCGCAACACCAGCCACCACTTCTTCACCCAGAGTACCTGAATCTGATTTTCGAGGTCCACAACATGGTGGACGACCAAATATTTAGAGTTGTTCGCATAAACCAACGCCTGGACATGTTGTACGCCGCCTACTCCAGTGCCACCCCAAGGCAACAATTCCCCACCTATGCTCAGGTTTACGCCATTCTAGTTAGATGCGGCAAGGAGAAGGACGACCATGAGGACACCGGTTAATAGGTTCTCTTGTTCAACCACTGCTCAAAACTCTTTTTTTATTTTTATGTATAACAGAGCTATAGCTCTTCTAGCTCATAGCAATGGTAGCGATATCATA
>ML776616.1:772135-805972 GCA_009831015.1 Picea engelmannii
GAATAATAAGAATTAGGAAACTAAGTAATGGAGGAAACATAATTAAGGAAAGTTGGGAACTTATGGTAAAAAGCGAGGTCAACATAGTAAGGAATCTGCAATTAAGAACCTTCTAATTTGAGCTAATTTAGCAACTTCATTTTAAGGGAAATTATTTAAAACATGTAAGGGGATCTAGGAACACCTAGGAGGAAATTTAGGAGCAACTCTAGGTGGGTGAGTGAAATGAATAATTTAATAATTTAAAGAAAATAATCATTTGAGGAAAGAGGGGGATGGACGACACTTGTGCGAAGGAGAATATTTAGAATATTTTTATTAAAACTTAATTAAAATGTGATTTAGGGAAAGTTGGAGGTTGGAAAAACTCTATAAAAGAAAGGGAAGATGAGGAAGAAGGGGATCAGCTGTTAGAGTAACGTTACGCTGCCGGAATTGTGACTTGACTGATTACTTGTGGAGAGTTGGGATTTTCCAGCTTGGATAGGAGTGGTAGCTCAGCCTTGCGAGGCGAGCTGGGAAGCTAGACGGACCATCTGGATTGTGTGTGGCCCCTTTGTGGCTTGGGGGGCTAAGGGGGAAGCAGAGTACCCCTAGCGATTGGCTGGGCGGTACCGGTGTAGTCTCTACGGTCGACGAGTGGGAGCGGCGCGGAGAAGGAGCGGCACGGAGCGCGGGGTCATCATTCAAGGCGGGAGTTAAGGCAGCGGTATGTTTTTCATTTGCATGATAGAAGGTATTAGGACCTTATCCTTCTCTTATTGTTATCATCATTTTGTATTGGCATTGTGAGATGAAAAATACTTAACTTCAAAAGGCTTGGGTTCTTGTTGGATTAATTGGTTTCTTGCCTTGCTCTTCGGTGATTGTAATTGTGGGATAGTTATAAAAATATTACTTCTTACTCTGCTGTTGCATGTCGATATTAGATAAAAGAATTTTATGATCTCGACATTGTCGACCTTCCTTGGATCTGTGCGATCTCCCGCTGTGCCTTGCGTTTCTTGTCTAAGTTTTTACATTTTTGTGGGCATTTTTACATTTCTGTGGGTGTATTTACATTTCTTTGGGCGTTTAAATATCCCAGTGGGCGTTTTTACCTTTGCCGTGGGAATTTTTACATTACCGTGGGTGTTTTTACATTTTTATGGGTGTATTTACATTTCTGTGGGCGTTTAAATATCCCAGTGGGCATTTTTACCTTTGCCGTGGGTGTTTTTACATTGTCGTGGGTGTTTTTACATTTTTGTGGGTGTATTTACATTTCTGTGGGCGTTTAAATATCCCAGTGGGCGTTTTTACCTTTGTCGTGGGCATTTTTACATTGTCATGGGCATTTTTACACTTATGTGGGTGTATTTACATTTCTGTGGGCATTTAAATATCCCAGTGGGCATTTTTACCTTTGCCATGGGCGTTTTTACATTGTTGTGGGCATTTATAAACTTCTGTGGCCGTTTTTATATTGATGTGGGTGTTTTTATATTACTATGGGCATTTTCTATTACTGTGGGCGTCTTGTATATCACTGTGGGCATTTTTGTTTTTGTAAATTTAGATCTGAGAATTCGTTCTGGCAATAGATGTATGGGCATTTCATTTTTGTAAATTAGATCTGAGAATTCGTTCTGGCAATAGTTGTATGGGAAATTTCGTTTTTTAAATTTAGATCTGAGAATTCGTTCTGGCAATAGATGTATGGGCATTTCGTTTTTGTAAATTTAGATCTGAGAATTCGTTCTGGCAACAGTTGTTGGACATGATAGCTCTTGATGTTTTTAATCAGCTGTTAACCTCAGGACAACGCACTATCCTTGTGACACCTTATTTATTAAATTATTTGTTTTCAGTTAGAGACGAAATTTATATATTAAACCATTAATCTAGAGACACCCTATCCCTCGTAAAATCTTAATGGGTTGTATTCTAAACCGGAAGTAGGAAAGTATTGCTCATGTTTTAAGTGTCGGTTGAGATTGGATTATTTCGAATTAATTGAATGCATTCAATTTTGGCATAATGGGCAATCGACTTTATTGTTAAGAGCAACCTCCCTTGTCAGTAATGTTTTCTGAATTAGCAATTCAATTATTTGGGTTAGTGATAGCAATCTACTTTATTTAATAAAGGCAATCTGCCTTGTATTAGTTAACTTTTCATAACAACAACTACTTTATATTAGTTAGTATGTATTAATAGCAAGCTACTTTATTTGGATGATGTTTCAATTAATGTTAATAGCTAGTAGATGAGAACATGGTTAAATTAGAACTGCCCAATTTGAAGGTGTAATGATTACARTKGAKTGGTGAATATTGRCTATATTGCAATKTYCAGACTTGTTGATTGATCTATGATTGAGAATGCATTATTAATTKCTTGCRWTAAGGGTCTTGTGATCGCTTRATTGTACATTTAATGGCARCATTCTAGTTGATATAGATGCTATGGTCATCAAGAGTAATGACTAGTTGGAAGGAACGYTGGATTAAGGATGGSTTGCATTTAACCTTGCTAAAACTGGWTGCATTTAGTGTCCAATTGMTAATGGCTCTCCCTTTTTTTTTAATTTTAGCCAAKCTAGTTAGCCTACAGTTGATGTTACTTACATGTTAACCTTGGCGAAGTTYYKAMTGGCTTATTGATGTATATTTAGTGTTGTTTKAGATGGCACCTTATGGCCTTATGRATGCARTACCRATGGTTTTAGTTATYKCTACTTGAGCAGTGGTTAGTATGTAGTGAATGATTGACATAGATTTAGTTTTTACGCATTGAGGATTTATGTAGTAGATGGTGGATCTAGATATTTAGTTTTTATATAGTTATTTCTACTGATGGCTTAAACTTACTTATTCTCGCGCCCATGATTATTTAAGAATTTAATGACATGTTGTGTGATGAATGAGACTTGCGCGCAATGGAAGAATCATGTAATGTAATGCTTCATGTTAAATGCTATGGTAATGATTTCTTTTTATTATTAATTCATTGGCAAGGTTATGGTAATATAAATGTAATGTTGATTTATTTTATGGTAAAGTTATTGTAACTTCATTGCATTGGTAGCATACAAGGAGTAATGTGATTGGTGATTGATGTTTTAGTTGCAAGGTTATTATAACATAAGATGTGAGGTTGTTAAGATAATGTTATTGTAATTTTATGGTATATGTAACATATAGGATGTATTGAGATTGTTAATTAATTTCAGGGTTAGTACTATAGTTGGAATTGTCCAAATTCACAGTAGTATGATATCAGACTCTTCGATTTGATAAAGCTAGTCGCTCTGTATATAAGTCTGTGTGTGTGATTATTTTTGTGTAAAGAATCTAGTGCTGTATCAAGAGTCTCGGGCCCTTTAAAGGCAAGGTTTCCACTCTTGCGACACACCTCTAAGGTTGTATCAGTAGTCTCAAGCTCTTTAAAGGCAGAGTTCCCACCACTGCGACCTCCTGACAAAGATTACTAGTTTCTGCCTGAGCAGTCGGCTAGGAGCCTATATGACATTATCTCTCTCCGGAGCAAAGAACTAAGATTAAATGCCCTGATTTCCTGTGCAGAAATAGTAAAATCTACTACTATGGATTCTTCCATCTGTGTTCGTATTGTACATAACACAGTATGTCGTTTAATGCTTGCAGTTACTTGTTGTGCACCTTATGTCTATGATCATTTAATGCTTGCAGTTACTTGTTGTGCGCCTTATGTCTATGGTCGTTTAATGCTTGCATTTACTTGTTGTTCTCCTTATATCTTCTTGTTGTGATCATCATGGTTGCATCTTGTTAGTCGTCAGGTGGCGACGTAGAGTCAAGTGTGTCTGTTCCTTTTTACATGCGCGCACACACCTTAAACAAAAAAAAAAATTGCACCTGTTAAAGAGTTGTTGTCATAACGAGGAGGATGTCACATATGGTATCAGAGCGGGTTTGACCCGCGACTTGGGATTCGCTACGAATTTCGTTGACAGGATTTGATTTGATTATACTGTTGTTGATCGAGTTGATTGTGTGCGTGTAGGTAATCATGGTTAGAGGACGTCGCAGAGGTAGACGATGGGGTGCTAGGAGAGGAGGCGTGACACCTCCAGTAGCATACACACCTGAGGGGTCTAACCCCCAGGGAGGCGAGCAGGTCCTCGGATAGGAGCAGATAGCATTTGGAGATGTGGTCGGGATGATGAGGTCTTTTCAGCGCATGTCTGAGGCACTGATCAGTCGATTGGACAGAGACGAGGCCAGGGCGCCGGCACCCACTGAGGTTCCACCGCACGCACCGGCCATTACTGGTAGCATTCACTGTGAACTTGAGAAGGTTAAATTTCCTGAGTTCTTTGGTGCCCTAGACGACACAGCCGCCGAGGCATGGTTGGAGAACATGGCGATGTGCTTCGCACTTCACGATTATACCTCCAACATGAAGGTCCGCATGGCGGTATTTCAACTGAAGGGGAGTGCTCTTCTATGGTGGAAGACGCTCCTACCATAGCTGAACATGGCCGTCGAAGACGTGTCATGGGAACTATTCGAGGAATGGTTACGAGAAAGGTATATTTCAGAGGAATTCATTGAGCGTCAGCTTAATGAGTTCAACTCTTTACGACAGGGAGGTCGTACGGTGCCCGAGTACGAGGCACATTTTATGGAGCTGCTCTGGTATGCTCCACACCTTAACACAGAAAAACTTAAGGTCAACAGGTTCGTGTTTGGCCTTATTGGCAGCTTGCGTGCAAAGGTTAGGATTTTGATGCCTCAAACCTTGCATGACGTTGTCCAGAAGGCCCTCATAGCAGAGGAGGAGCTTATCAGTGGGGGTCAGACTAGGACTCCAGCGATACCAGCAGGGCAGGTTCCATCTAGGAAACAACAGCACCAGACACCAGCGAGACATACGCCGGGATATTGTGGCTTCTAGAGGGGATCCACTTTCACTACACCCCGGCGACCACCACCTCAGCAGCGGACACCTTATCAGGGACCACAGCATCAGCAGCAGCATCGCCCACAACAAAAGCAGTTTAGGCCTGTTTAGCAGAACAGACCAGGTTTTCCAGTCGGTGGGCCGTCATCTACTACTTCGGGTACCAGGACTACTGGGCTGAAGAAGGGGTGTTGGACGTGTGGGGAGCCACACTACCAGCGCGACTGTCCTGTGGAGAGGACTAGAGTGTCCAGCTCAGCTGGACCCACTATAGTTGGAGATATGGGCAAGGCCCATCGGATTCATGCAGCGGTGAATAACTGCTAGGCAGAGCATCAGTCGACTATGCTCGAGACGACAGGTACTGTCGCTGACCAGAACCTTAGTATTTTCATAGACCCAGGTGCTACTGAGAGTTTCATTTCTGGTGCAGCGCTAAAAAGGATTAAGGTAAAGGTAGTCAAACAGGATGAGTTTAGCTTCGTCGAGATGGCTTCGGGAGCCAAACAGAAGGTTGGAGGAAAGGTTACGGGTTGTTCCCTTAACCTGGGAGAGTTTGTCACGAGGGTCAACTTGTACGTCACGATCTTAGGATCTTATGACGTCGTGATTGGTATGGATTGGTTGGAATCGCATGAGGCGATACTCAACTGTGAGACAAAACGGTTGAGCTTGGTCGATGACAAAGGATAGAGATGTGTGATAGTAGGACGAAACCAGGGAGTTTCCCTGAGGTTCATCTCTTCCTTACAGCTACGGAAGAGTATGCACAAGGGGTGCAAGCTTTATGCGATCCTTGCACTAAACAAAAAGGGAGTAGCGGAAGGTCTAGAACACCTTGCGATGGTGAAGGAGTTTGTGGATGTATTTCCAGAGGAGTTACCTGGGATGCTGCCAGAAAGGGAATTGGATTTTACCATAGGCCTGAAACTGGGGACCGAACTGATAGCTAGAACGCCTTATCGGATGTCGACCCCGGAGTTGCAAGAGATGAAAATGAAACTGAAGGAGTTGTTGGACCTGGGACTGATACGCCCTAGTGTGTCACCATGGGGTGCACCAGTTATTTTCATTTGAAAGAAGGATGGATCATGGAGGCTTTGCATTGACTACCATCAACTGAACAAGGCTACGATCAAGAATCAGTATCCCTTACCAAGAATTGATGATCTGTTCGATCATCAATTTGCGATCAGGGTATCACCAGTTACGGATCAAGGAGGATGACGTCCCTATAACCACCTTTAAGATGAGATTTGGACATTACGAGTTTACTATTTTACCGTTTGGACTGACGAACGCCCCAGGGGTATTCATGAGTTTTATGAACGGGGTGTTCCGTGAGTACTTAGACAAGTTCGTCCAAGTATTCATTGAAGATATTTTGATCTACTCTCGGACGATGGAGGATCATGATGAGCACTTGCGCTTGGTACTACAGTGTCTGTGAGAGCACAAATTGTATGGGAAGTTGTCCAAATGCTCTTTTTATCAATCAAGGATTCACTACTTAGGGCATGTCATCTCCGGCGAAGGTATCGTTGTGGATCCAGCCAAGGTCGAGGCTATTATGGAATGGCCTGCACTAACAAATGTCACAGAAGTGCATAGTTTTATGGGTTTAGCAAGATACTATCGACGGTTTGTCGAGGGATTTTCGAAGATAGCAAATCCGATCACGGAATTGCAGAAGAAAAACAAGAAGTTTTTTTGGAACAAGAAATGCGCGGAAGCATTTCGGAGGCTTAAATACTTGTTGACAATAACGTTGATACTAAAAGTCCCTGACATGGACGCAAACTTCTTGGTATGCACTAACGCATCCAAGGAAGGTTTAGGCGGAGTCTTGATGCAAGACGGACGAGTGATTGCTTACATTTCGAGGAAACTGAGAAGGCATGAGGAGAACTACGCGACGCACGATTTGGAGTTATTAGCCATCATATATGCCTTGAAGGTTTGGAGACACTACCTTGTTTTACGAAAATTTGAATTAAAGACTGATCATTGTGGACTACAACACATTTTTATGCAAAGCGACCTGAATGCGCGACAACGACGTTGGTCTGAATTGCTTAGCGAGTACGACTTCGAGATTACTTACATAAAGGGAACAATGAACCGAGTGGTGGATGCCTTGAGTCAGAGGCCACGCCTCTTTTTGGTGTTTCCTCTTCAGACAAATCTACATGAGAAGATTCTCACTTTACAGCGTGATGATGACTAGTACAAAGAGGTCGAGGGTTTTATCGGACAAAACACAATGATGGTACCACGATATGAGGGATATTCATTTGATAGCGATGGTTTATTGAGGTTTAAAAGTTAGATTTACGTACCGCCAAACAACGAGTTGAGGATGTTGATCCTGAGCGAGGCTCATAGAGAAGTCTACATGGCTCACCCGGGAGTCACGAAGATGAGGGCAGACCTTAAACTCTTATTCTTCTGGAAGGGAATGAAGGCTGACATAGTAAACTATGTGGCTAGATGTCTAGAGTGTCAGCAGGTAAAGGCTGAACATAGACACCCAGCAGGATTACTTCAACCACATGCCATCCCAGAATCGAAATGGGAGGCCATTTCGATGGATTTTATTGTTGGATTGCCACTGACAGAAAGGAGACATGACTCGATTTTTGTGGTAGTAGACACTCTGACGAAGAGTGCTCACTTTATTCCTATGCATATGACGTATCAGGCACCTTACATATCGATAGTTTTCATCAGTGATATTGTGAGGCTGCATGGCGTGCCTAAGAAGATTATATCTGATCAAGGATCAGTGTTTACTGGATGATTTTGGAAAAGTTTCCAAGAGGCCTTGGGAACCCAACTTAACTTTAGTACTGTGTATCACCCAGAGACGAATGGATAGATAGAATGAACAAACCAAACCTTATAAGACATGTTGCGCATGTACATGATGGACCAACAAAAGAGTTGGGAGGAATTCTTGCCTCTAGTAGAGTTCGCTTACAACAACAGTTACCAGAGCACCATTAAGATGGCGCCTTTTGAGTTTCTTTATGGGAAACCGTGTCAGACGCCCTTGAGTTGGGATTGTCTTGAGGATCGGATCCTGGTGGGACCAGAAGCGATCTAAGAAATGGAAGAGAAAATGAAAACCATAAGACAAAGGATTAAAGAAGCGCAGGATCGACAGAAGAGTTATGTCGATGTGCACCGAGTCGACCGTAGTTACGAGGTTGGCGATCGAGTCTTCTTGCGGGTTAAACCGCATAAGATTTCGATCAAGTTTGGAAAGGGAGATAAACTATCTCCTAGGATCGTGGGACCTTTCGATATTATGGAGAGAAAGGGGCCCATGGCCTATCGACTAGCCTTGCCTGATTCTTTGAGGCGTATGCACGATGTTTTTCATGTATCTGTTTTGAGACATTATATTAGTGATCCTACACATGTGATTGAAATGAGTTCCTTGCAGGTGTCGGATGAGGGAGAGCTCACGGCTGAGCCAGTATGCATTTTAGATCATCGCGTTTGACAGTTACGACGTCGAACGGTAGATCAGGTCAATGTCCAGTGGGACAGTTATAGTCCGCACTCGGCGACCTGGGAGGACACATATGATATGCGCCAACAGTTCCCATTTTTGTTTTATAGATAGACTTATGATACTATGGTACTCTTATTTCGGCATTTATACTGAGAAAATTGGGGACGAAGTTTAGACCAAGAGAGGGTGTATGTAACATCCTTCTCTAGCGCACTGAGAAAACTTATTCTTTGAGGACACTTGCTCGCAAGTGATCTGGACTTTTATGATGTTAAAACATTTATCCTTGATTATTATGCGTTATGATAGATGACATGATGTTTTATTTCTTTGACGTAGACAGGTGCTATTGACTCAGTTTTATTGAGTGTGCAAGGTTTTGGACCTTGACGATGCAGAGGCATCGATGGAACCCCTTGGACTCCGGATTAAGTCAGGGAGTGTGCTATTTGGGTTGATTTATTTACTGTGATATTTCATTGATTTGATGATATGATGTTGACATGTTCTGACACGATTGTTTATGATGCAGGTTGATGATAGCTTTCCGACCAGACTCACATATGGAGTAAAGGGGCCACACATGATTTCCAGAGAGGTTGAGGGAGAGGTGTGGACAGCAGCCCTGCCACAACCTACTAGCACTCCCGCTGTGGCTCAAACTGTAGGTTAACTATTACCTAGTTTGAGAGGATCCACGATGCGATGAGGGTAGACTGCGACAGTCACTCACGATGATTCTAAGGGGTGAGAAATAAGGCGGGGGACTTATTCCTTAGAGCCCTTAGTCTCCCACAAGTTCACCTGACGGAGTGTTGACTCCAGGGGTTATAGATGTCTACCAATCAGTCAAGTTGGCGAGTGGCACCCTTGGAGCACGTGGAGCATCCTGAAGGGCACGTCGTGTGAAAGAAACACAAGTTAGCAAGTGGAACCCTTGGAGCATGTGGTGCATCCTGAAGGGCACATCGCGCAAAAGAAACAACCGAGGCGAGTGGCACCCTTGGAGCGCGTGGTGCGTCCTGAAGGGCACGTCGCATTGATGTTGACGAAGGAACAAACCTAGAATGGCCCTAAGACATTTAACACCTTAATAAATTCTTAAAATGACTTCCCTAAATAATTGTCGCCCAGTTCAGAATCTAAACCTAAGTCTAAAACTTCTCTAGGGTAAACTTTTGTTAAGCCTTAAGAAAAAGACCCTAAAAAAAAAAAGATATAAACTAAAACCCATTGAAGTAATAATTTTAATCTTCTTAAATTTAGAGGGTAAAATGAAGAGAGGAATAATTTAATTAAAATCCGTGGTTTTAAATTGTAAAGAGGAAATAAATTATTTAACTTGTGGAAGTATAAAAAGATTTTAAATTAATAATAAATGGAAAAGAGTAAATAGCGCAACTACCATTTTGGCCCTAATAAAAAGGGGAAAGAAGAGAATAATAAGAATTAGGATTCTAAGTAATGGAGGAAACATAATTAAGGAAAGTTGGGAACTTATGGTAAAAAGCGAGGTCAACATAGTAAGGAATCTGCGATTAAGAACCTTCTAGTTTGAGCTAATTTAGCAACTTCATTTTAAGGGAAATTATTTAAAACATGTAAAGGGATCTAGGAACACCTAGGAGGAAAATTAGGAGCAACTCTAGGTGGGTGAGGGAAATGAGTAATTTAATAATTTAAAGAAAATAATCATTTCATATCAAATTCCACCTCTTCATATAATTTGGTTGAACTTCGTTTTGAAGATCCATTAATTTGAAATCCTTGTAATGTGACAAGACTGGATGGTATTCTTCCACTAAATTTGTTGTTGGTTATTTCCAACACTTGCAAGTGGCTAAGATTGGTGATCCATTGAGGTAGAACACCTTGGATATTATTGTAACCGATACTTAAAACTTTTAAGTTGGGAAGTGACGTAGCACGCGCCAACCGCGCGCCCTGCTTCCACCAGGACCTTCTCTAACTTTGGCCCGAAGAGCTAAAATGCCCTTCAACTCTCCCGTCGGGAGTTCTTACCCACAATAATTCTCCACTGATCTCCCCTTCAAATCGGGAAATCGGGATTCGTGGTATCACGAATTCTATGCTCTCGTGCCTTATGCTTCTCGATTCCCCAAAACCCGATGGGGTCAATCGTTGACTTCTTCCCCTTTCTATTTGAGTTTTCCCTATCGGGAAATCGCTACTCGCGATGTCAGCGAGTTGAGACTTCAACCTCCAAATCCCGATGTGCCGATTCTCCGACGACACCTGTCCTTGTTGCCGACACTTGGACCCCACGCACTTGTAGAAATCAGGAAATCGCCAATCGATAATTCACAATTTCCATGGCACCATTTCACAGGACCTCCCAAGCCCCGAACCCCGATACGTGATGCCACCTGTCAGTACCACACACTCTCGCCATGGGACCCGTCGCAATTCCGGGTTTCGCGTATCCTCCACGATCCCTTCGACACCAAGAGTCCCGAAGTGTCGAACCCCAACTTTCCGGGATCGTGCACCACGTGTCTCCACTGAGATCAACGGATTTGTTCTTTTCAGGAAATCGTTGATCGGGATTTCGTCATATGAGAGTCTCTCGACCACGGAAACCCCGATACCCCAATGAGTCGAGTCCTGATGACTCTCCTTCTCGTGCGCCCACGCTTAAATCCTGTGCAACTCTCCTCACGATCCAGAGGTTTCCAGGACTTCGCCGATCTATCCTGTGGATCCGAACCGTCGACTCCTCCTCCTTGATGTTTCCTTGAAACGACTAAGTTTTCCTGCCAAAACTTACTCTCCAAGGCTGCACTTGCAGTTCCTACTCAAGACTTTCCTCGGCACGAACCTTCTACGTTCCCTTTCAATGATATTACAAAACTTCTATCCCTCTTGAGCTCATTCACTCTCACTCCTTCAGGGGAATGTATGCACACTCCTTGCGCTCGATGTTCAATGAATTCTCAAACATTGAATCCTTCAGACTCTGTGCACTTGCAGCCATAGTAATCCCTACCTTCTTGTACTCAGACTAACTACTGAGACTTCAAGTTCAGCCTGCACTTCTCCTGCACGGCTCTATCAAACCCAAATCAACTTCTGGGTGAACGAAAATAAGAGTTTAACTGTCTAGCCTCATCAACGCACTCTATGCGGATGAATTCGACTACACTCTATGCAGGAATCTCCTGGCTCAGACAGAGAAACAATTGAAACTTATTCTCCTCTCTCTCAGACTTCAGTTAAACCTCTGAAATCACTTGCACAACATATAAAAAAAATTCAAATGCATACAAGGAAACATCCATTCATGAGCACATAAACAACACACACAGAGAAACAACACCAGTCATGCAATTGAATCAAAAGCTCTCTTCTATTAATTCAATCTATACATGGGTGTTCTCCACAAGTTCTCTGCTTGCTCTTCTCTTCTTGCTCTTGAATACTTCTGAATGAATCTACAATGATACAAAGGAGGGTGTCTATATCCTGTTTCCCTCTCGAATTCTACAACTATCAAATCTACAATTAAATTCCTATCTAACAGCATTAAATCTATTAAATGTCTCATCTACCTAAGGACGAGAGCTTATCCGCTCAAGGTCCATTACAATACAAGTGCGCTTCTTTAAGCATGACTTCATTAAAGAACGCCGCAACAACTCCCAAAGCATTTCAAAATTGGTATAGGCATTGTCCAGTTGTCTTTTATGCTCGATGTGCTGGCTCGCTTGATACGCTGGCGATGCTCCTGCATCATTTCTCCCCGGCTCAAAATTTTCATGGGCTCCTGTCCATGAGCTCCTGCATGGTCTGCCCATGTTTTTGAATCACTGCTTCATTTTCCCAGCTAGCATCTTCGACTGGGTGATTCTTCCATTTCACCAGGTACTCGAAGTACTGCTTCCGCCTAGTCTTCTTTCCCACTCGCTTATCCAGTATGTACTCCATCTCCGGATTCTCTGCTACTGGCATCTACTTCTGCCACTAGATCACTGGTTCCTCAGTTCCAGCCTCTGCTTCTCCAGCTCTGTATGGATATAAATCTGAAACATTAAAAATCAGAGATATCCCAATTCCCTCTGGCAACTCAATTTCATAAGCATTTTCCCCGAATTTTTTCAGGATTCTGCACGGTCCAATCTTTTTCATCTTCAGTTTGTTGTATGTTCCCCTTGGGAACCTTTCCTTCCTTAAGTGTGCTAGAACAAGATCCCCAACTTCTAACCAAAGTTGTCTCCTATGCTGGTCTATTCTGCGCTTGTACTCCTGATTTGATTTCATCAGTCACTGCATCACCCTACCGTGAAGTTCCTTCATCGCTTCAACGAACTCTTCCGTGCTAGCACTACTAGTTGCAGCCTGTTCTGGCTCCTTGAGTTCAGAAACTCCCCTTGGCTGTGTCCCATATAAAATATGGAATGGGCTTTTTCCTGTACTCCGATTCACCGAATCGTTGTATGCAAATTCTACCTGTGGCAATATGTTGTCCCAGCTACTATGGTGCTCTTTCACCAAGCTCCTCAGTAAGTCTCCAAGACTTCTGTTGACCACCTCGGTCTACCCATCCGTCTGTGGATGATATGCTGAACTAAACGCTAAGTTAGTCCCTAGCTTCTTCCATAGCGTCCTCCAAAAGTGACCTATGAATTTGGTATCCCTGTCTGAGACTATGCTTCTCGGTAATCCATGAAGTCTAACAACCTCTTTGAAAAACAAGTTTGCGATGTGGGTCACATCGCTGGTCTTCTGACACGGAATAAAATGTGCCATCTTTGAAAACCTCTCCACCACCACAAAGATGGAATCAACCCCTCTCTGTGTTCTTGGTAAACCCAGAACAAAATCCATGCTGATCACCTCCCATGGCCTCTCAGGTATGGGCAATGGCTGATAAAAACTTGTGTTCTGCTTTCAGCCCTTCGAATGTTGACAAATCATGCATCTGTCAACAAATATTTTAACATCGGCTCGCATTCTTGGCCAAAAATATGATTCACTTAACTTTGTGAAGGTCTTATCGTGACCAAAATGACCTGCCAATCCCCCATTGTGCTTCTCCTTCAGCAGATTCTCCCTCATGGAGAAATTCGGAATGCACAGTTGATTGCCCCTAAACAACAGTCCCTCCTGGATCATGTAATCTATCCATGGGCTCCGATCTCTGAGAATTGGATTCTCAGTTGCTTCATATGCTTCGCCGAAATCTGCATCTCCAGCATACATGTCCCTCAGATTTTCAAAACCCAACGTCTTGACTCTGAACTCCCGCAACAACAAACATTTCCTGCTCAAAGCATCAACCACTTTGTTAGCAGTTCCTAAAATGTGTTTTATCACAAATGTGAAATTCTGCATGTACTCTACCCATTTCGCATGCTTCTGGTTCAACTTCTCCTGTTGACTCACAAACTGCAATGCATGATTATCACTGTATAATACAAATTCCTTGGGTATCAAATAATGCCTCCACTTCTTCAATGCCTGTATAATAGCATAAAATTCTTTATCATATGTGGAATATTTCAGCTTTGTGTCATCCAGCTTCTCACTGAAATATGCAACAGGTCTATCATCCTGACTCAAGACCGCTCCTATAGCATATCCACTGGCATCACACTTCACTTCGAATGTCTTCTGAAAATCGGGCAACACTATAATTGGTTGCTCTGTAATCTTCCGCTTCAACAGATTGAAGCTCTTCTCAGCCTCTACTGTCTAGTGAAAAGTTTTATGCCACTTCTTCATGGTTTCCATCATCGCCGCGCTAATTCCACTGAAATTCCTGATGAATTTTCTGTAGAAACTAGCCAGTCCATGGAAACTCCTCACCTCGAAAATATTCCTCGGTGATGGCCATTTCTTAATCACTTCCACTTTCTCAGGATCCATCTTCAACTCATTCGCTGATATGACAAAACCCAAATAGATGAGCTCTGTCTTCATGAAGGAACACTTCTTCATGTTGACCAATAGCCTCTCTTGCTGCAGTCTTCTCATCACAATAGCCAAATGCTTCAAATGCTCATCCTTCATCTTACTGTAGATCAATATATCATCCAAATATACGACTACAAATTTTCCGATGAATTCCCGCAGGACTTCATTCATCAGTCTCATGAACGTGCTCTGCGTGTTTGTCAAGCCAAATGGCATGACCAGCCATTCGTACAATCCTTCGTTTTTCTTGAATGTTGTCTTCCATTCATCACCCTCTCTCATGAGAATCTGATGATATCTTCTCTTCAAATCTATCTTTGAAAAATAATTTTCCCCACTCAGGCAATCCATCAGATCATCCATTCTTGGTAGTGGAAATCTGTACCTAATGGTGATTTTGTTTATCGCTCTGGAGTCTGTACACATTCTCCAGCCTCCATCTTTCTTTGGACTTAGTACTGTTGGAACAACACATAGACTCATACTCTCTCTGACTAGTCCTTTATCCAACAGATCCTGTACCTGCCTTCTAACTTCCTCATTATCCTGTGGCGTCAACCTGTATGCAGCTTTGTTCGGTAAACTCACTCCTGGTATGAGGTCTATGTGGTGACTCACACTCCTTATTGGTGGCAACGAACGAGGTAGTTTGTCTACGATGATATCAGTGAACTCTCCCAGCAGTTCCTGAATCTCGTCTGGTAGATCATCCACTCTTGTGCTAGTCAGGACAATTCTCGGTTTCCTGACCACAAAGAATTGTGGATATTCCTTCTTCTCCATCTCTGTGAGAAGCTCCTTCCCACTCATGAGAAGTATGGTACTTCTCACTTCTGGTTTTACCTCCTTATCCTTTATCGGAAGTAATCTATGGGTTCTCCCATCCTTCCCCAAGGTGTATGTGTTCATTCTCCCGTCATGAACAACATTTCGGTCATACTGCCATGGTCTCCCCAATAATACATGACAGACATCCATGGGAATGACATCACACAAAATTTTATCATCATATCCCCCTATATTGAATTCAACTAAACACTGTTTAGTGACACTTACCTGGTGTCCTTTCTGCAACCAAGATACTTTATATTGACTCGGGTGATTGGTCGTCTCCAGCTCCAGTTTCTCCACCATCTCGGTTGAAATGAGATTGTCTATGCTCCCACTGTCCACAATAACCTTGCACGTTTTGTCCTTGGCTGTGCAAGCGATCCTGAACAATCTGCTTCTTTGAGTTGTGTCTTCCACCTCCTTCTCAGGTGTCAAAAGGACTTTATGCATCCCAAGCGATCTCCCGCTATCTGCATCTTCGTTCTCAACATCACGCTTTTGTGCCTCAGCGATGTGAGCTTCTCCTCTGTCCATTTTCCTGTCTGGACAGTCAACGGCTTTATGTTCGTCCTTTCCACATGTAAAACATGTGATGATTCCTCCCCTTCCTCTACCTCGACCTCTAGTACGAGGAAGAGTATTCGCATTAGCATAATCACCACCCTGCTCTGTATGTTGTCTCCTCGGCTCAACATATTGTTGTCTTTGCTGTGAGGTTCCACCTCTTTCAACCTTACCCTGAGGTTTCTTCCATTCCTCTCTGGGTTTCTGAGTTCTTTCTTGGGAAACCGCTTTGCCTCTGGGCTGGCTTCTGCCTCACCCTCGCTGTCTTTGCT
Source organism: Picea engelmannii (assembly GCA_009831015.1). Lineage (NCBI taxonomy): Eukaryota > Viridiplantae > Streptophyta > Pinopsida > Pinales > Pinaceae > Picea > Picea engelmannii. Next base: position 788,183 of record ML776616.1, read on the forward strand.
TGCGGCTCAGCTTCTCCTCAGCTTTCAGAGCCATCTGGTAAGCATCCTCAACTTTTTTGATGGTCATCATGCTTAATTCATCCTGAATGTCATATCTTAAACCATTCAGGTATCTTGCCACCTTTTCATCATCGCTCTCTCGATGACCTGCTCGGATATTGAGCCTGTAAAATTCTTCGGTGTACTCCTTCACCGTCATCAACTTCTGTCTCAGGTTCTGCATTCTCCTGAATAGAGTGATATGGTAATCTCTGGGGATGAATTTCGCTTTCATCTTTGTGATCATCTGATCCCAACTTTTGATCTTCTGTTTGCCTTTGGAACGTCTATCCGCCTGTAGCTCATCCCACCATAAGGCTGCATGTCCCTTCAATTTCGTGACAGCATGCCTGACTTTCTTGTCCTCTTTGATATCCTCATAGTCGAAGTAGGTGTCAAGAGCTCAGATCCAATCTAGCATCTCTTCTGCATCCAGGCTTGCCTCGTAAGCTGGAATGTCTATCTTGGTCTTGGAACTCATCCTAGCGATGGCTTTGATCAATCGCTCTGTTGATGCATCCTCTGTTGTGACCTCTTCTTCATGTCCAACTTCTTCTTCAACCTCGAAATCACTAAGATCTCCTGCGCCAACTCCACGTCTCTGAGTTCTTTCCATCTCCTCGAGTCTCGCCCTGAGATCTCGTATCTACCGCTCCATCTCTGGATTTCCTGTCGGACTTCCTCTTCTTCATGCATCCCTGTCTTCTCGATCAGGCAATTTCCTTTCTCTTCTCGGCGGAATGGTGTATTCTTCTCCCCCTCTTCTCTGCTACAGAAAGCAAAGACTTCCAGGCTCTGATACCACTCTGACGTAGCACGCGCCAACCGCGCACCCTGCTTCCACCAGGACCTTCTCTAACTTTGGCCCGAAGAGCTAAAATGCCCTTCAACTCTCCCGTCGGGAGTTCTTACCCACAATAATTCTCCACTGATCTCCCCTTCAAATCGGGAAATCGGGATTCGTGGTATCGTGAATTCTATGCTCTCGTGCCTTATGCTTCTCGATTCCCTGAAACCCGATGGAGTCAATCGTTGACTTCTTCCCCTTTCTATTTGAGTTTTTCCTATCGGGAAATCGCTACTTGCGATGTCAGCGAGTTGAGACTTCAACCTCCAAATCCCGATGTGCCGATTCTCCGACGACACCTGTCCTCACTGTCGATGCTTGGACCCCACGCACCTATAGAAATCGGTAAATCGCCGATCGGGAATTTGGAATTTTCATGGCATCGTTTCACAGGACCTCCCAAGCCCCAAAACCCCGATATGCGATGCCACCTGTCAATACCACACACTCTCGCCGTGGGACCCATCACAATTCGGGGTTTCACGTATCCTCCGCGATCCCTTCGACACCAAGAGTCCCGAAGTGTCGAACCCCGACTTTCCGGGATCGTGCGCCATGTGTCTCCACTGAGATCAACGACTCTGTTCTTTTCAGGAAATCGTTGATCGTGATTTCATCATATGAGAGTCTCTCGATCACGGAAACCCTGAGACCCCGATGAGTCGAGTCTCGATGACTCTCCTTCTCGTGCGCCCATGCTTAAATTCTGCGCAACTCTCCTCACAATCCAGCGGCTGTCGGGACTTCGCCAATCTATCCTACGAATCCGAACTGTCGACTCCTCCTCCTTGATGTTTCCTTGAAACGACTAAGTTTTCCTGCCAAAACTTACTCTCCAAGGCTGCGCTTGCAGTTCCTACTCAAGACTTTCCTCGGCATGAACCTTCTACGTTCCCTTTCAATGATATTACAAAAATTCTATCCCTCTTGAGCTCATTCACTCTCACTCCTTCAGGGGAATGTACGCACACTCCTTGCGCTCGACGTTCAACGACTTCTCAAACGTTGAATCCTTCACACTCTGTGCACTTGCATCCATAGTAATCCCTACCTTCTTGTACTCAGACTAACTACTGATACTTCAAGTTCAGCCTGCAATTCTCCTGCACGGCTCTATCAAACCCAAATCAACTTCTGGGTGAACGAAAATAAGAGTTTAACTGTCTAGCCTCATCAACGCACTCTATGCAGATGAATTCGACTGCACTCTATGTAGGAATCTCCTGGATCAGATAGAGAAACAATTGAAACTTATTATCCTCTCTCTCAGACTTCAGTTAAACCTCTGAAATCACCTGCACAGCATATAAAAAAAACAAATGCATACAAGGAAACAACCATTCATGAGCACATAAACAACACACACGGAGAAACAACACCAGTCATACAATTGAATCAAAAGCTCTCTTATATTAATTCAATTTGTACATGGGTGTTCTCCACAAGTTATCTTCTTTCTCTTCTCTTCTTGCTCCTGAATACTTCTGAATGAATCTACAATGATACAAAGGAGGGTGTCTATATCCCGTTTCCCTCTCGAATTCTACAACTATCATATCTACAATTAAATTCCTATCTAACAACATTAAATCTATTAAATGTCTCATCTACCTAAGGACGAAAGATTATCCGCTCAAGGTCCATTACAATACAAGTGCACTTCTTTAAGCATGACTTCATTAAAGAACGCCGCAACAACTCCCAAAGCATTTCAAAATTGGTATAGGCGTTGTCCAGCTGTCTTTTCTGCTCGATGTGCTGGCTCGCTTGATACGCTGGCGATGCTCCTGCATCAGGAAGAAAAACCAAGTGCTGAGGGAGTGTACCTATAAATCAATTTCTTCTTAAATCCAAGAGTTGAAGTTTGGTACAGTTGAATAAATATGTCAACAGATTCCCAGAAATATTATTTGAATATGAAGAGAAAATTTGCATAGAAAGTGGAATTGGTATCTCCAAATTTCCATGAAACAAATTGTTGGACACCTTCAACCTCAATAAGTTAGTGATCTTATTTAAAGTTCATGGTATTATACCCGAAAACAAATTGTTTCTCAATACCAACTCAGACATAGATTGAAGATTGCCAATACACTTAGGAATGGATCCCTGTAACGTGTTTTCTAAACAATCTAAATATTCAAGCGAAACTAACTCACAAAAACTTTTAGGAATACTGCCAGAAATATTGTTGTTTGGTATTGATAGTGACATGAGATATCTTAGCTCTCATATTCTTTTCAGAATTGTACCCGTGAAATTGTTATACCTCTTCTTCGCACTAGCTTAACCTAGTTTTTTGAAATTCTGAGAATCAATTGCAACTCTTGAGACGCTCTTTTCGCTTCTTCGACTGCTCTGGAAATGAGAAACTTGTGTGTAGAATGTTGGGGTATGAAACTGTCTTAGTGATTTAAACATAGAGAATACTTACCTTGTCACATCAGTTCTTCAATTCGGGGTGTAAGTGCGGTTTTACAAAATATGTCACCAAGATTAGTATTATGCTCAAGATTAAATGCAGTTGTAAGTTGGAGATGTAGGAGAGGGGTATATTGTGGTTCATCGACCATTTAAAATTATCATTATTCAGTCGACACACGAGGTAGCAACATATACGGAGAGAAACATTAATTGACCTATTAAATGACGAAATCCGATGTTATTTTGTGCTAAAAACGTCCCATCATTTCGCTAATTTAAACAGGTGGACCGAGGGTCGACGTTTTTTCTTAGACAATGTTCGTTGATATATCTTGGAAAAATATCTGATGCCGATCCATCTTGTCATACGACGATGATGTGGAAATGATGACCTGGAAGTGCAATTAGGACATAGGGAAACCAGAAGTGACTCGGGATGAAACTAGGTCGTAGGAAGTTCCCACGCGACAGACACACACGGTGTTTTAAATTTGTCTCCTTCGCCTAAGATTTTATTCGGGATCAAGGATTTTCGTCAGATATGTGTTTTGAAAAATAGGTCATACCATGTCGATGTCGAAGAAGTAATGGGAATCACCGATTGGCGATATGTTTAAACGGGTGTTTCCGAATTACCCCCCTCGAAAATTGTCGATGCTGAAAATGCATCGGTGATCGGCAATGTATCAACGTGAAAACTTCCATCATTTAAATCTTTGGAATTTCACCGACTTGGGCTGTGTAGGTTGAGGAGAACAACATATTGATGGTTGGAATTGTTGTAGGAGTTGTGAACTTGTGAAAGTATCAAGTAATATGATGTAAAATTTTGTACATATATATAGGTATGGTAATGTACACCAAGGATGATGCAAAAATTGTAGGGGGTGTTAGTACTCAATTTACAATTTTAAATGTTGGATTTTTGGTTACGACAGACACGCTACTGGAGTAGTGATTTTCTTGCAGTGCCATCATAAAATATCATCTCACTTCCTAAAATCCTAGAATTATTAGTCAGCAATGCAACATGGAGGAAAATCCACAGCCTGTTTTCCAAGTTAAGCTATATGCCAAAGTTTATAGTTTCACATAGCGAGCAAATATTAGTGGCACGTATATATGAGAAAATGTTTGTTTTTATATTTTAAAACAAATCTAGCCCAAAGTCTAGCACTCGCTCCAATGCTCTAGTACCATGTGACCTGCACAGCTACAAAACACATATCAGTTTTAGCAAAATCATTGAGCCCAACCACACACCTACAAACAACACAGAACACATAAGTCAAGAGAAATCCAATGCAGAGGCATCAGACCAACCTACGGAAGCAGGAGCAGTCTACAGGTGTTTTAGGGGTTTGATCGATGAATTATCTAGCTGCCATATTAATATAACAACAAGCACCTAGATTAAGCCACGAGGAGAGAGCCCATTAGGGTTTAGCACATTCTGCCAATTTAAAAGGCAGATTCGATGGGGAAAAATATAATTGTCAAATCTAGGTAGTGAAACATGGAGGGTTAATGCCAAGTGTGTCCACATGGCGCTGTCAAATCCTGGTTTTGTTTGGCCCTATCATATGGGATCTCATTTGCAGTGACAGGGTTTATTTTGAGGCCTTCATAAACCTATAAAATGTATGATCAAATGAAGAGGATGCTTGAGGATATAGAGCCAAAATTCCAAAACCAAATACACAGGCCCATAGCTTCATGGAGATCTATGTGTTTGCATTCATACCAGTTGGCAGAAAAACAGGGGAACATTCAGGTATACCATCCAAACACCAAATAAAAGGCCTCAGATTTTTTATGGTGTTATATCTTATGGTTTTTGGGTTACATCATTACACAACGCGTCGATATTTTGGATATATGGTTGCGTATAATAACGATAGAAATACCCATTTTCCATTTGCATGTGAAATGAAAATAGATCTTAGTGGATATGTTAAGCTGGAACACATAACTTCTAGGCATCAAAGTGAAAACAATCTTCTACATTGGATACCTGAAACAAGGCTCACACCAAGCACAAATGCTACAAATCCACAGTTTGCAGTTAGGAGCCGATTGTCAATACCCAATGCCATCAAGAAATCAAGAGAAATAATGTGAAAGCCACACAACCAAGTCCGAGCATCAAAAGAATATAAACATAAAGTTAAATTTACAGTTAAAGTCATTAGAGTTCTCAGGTTTGGAGATGCCAAAGAGATGGAACCATGCATTGGTTTCACGTTCAACGCGTGGCAGAGGATTTCAAATGAACACTCGACAATAGAGGAGGAAGGACCTGATAGGGTTGAATAGAGACCAGGGATGCAGGACTGAGACTCTTTTCATGATTGTAAAACAAGAACCTTTTTTCATTTTGCACTCAATGCTACAACCTTTTTGATAAACAGACTTTCTCCTCTAATCTCTTTCTTCCTTTTCTTACTTGTAAAACATGTTATCTTTGCAATGCATTGAAATTATCTTGTATGTTGATAAGGCAGTGAAGAATTCACTGATTTCTTTCTCATTCCAAGACTTGTTTTTAAGTACCTTATTCTTTGTTTCTGAATGACATTTAGGACCAGGAATCTTCCTATGTGAGTGAATAGATTGGGCCCTTGCATACTTCTTTATTCTTATGGTTTTATCTTCTTTGTTAAATTGGATACCATTGACTAAGTGAGTGTGATCAGAACTTATTTACAATCAGGAATTTCTATTATCTTTCTTCATTTACTGCTGCAACCTCCAACCTTTTTTCAAATCCAATATACATTTATTCATAAAATCATTGCAATAATCAAAGATGTGCTAGGCTTGACCCTATGGCAGTCTAGGGGAAACTTCTAGCACTAACATATTTTGGCGTTGTTGCCAGGGACAAAGCAGCGAAGAAATCTTCCATGGGAGAACGACAACGATAAGATCTGCTTCTTGATGGTGAACAAGAAGAGGACATGTGCTTGACTGTAGATCTTTCACCATGGCGACTCCACTGTCTAAAGATTAATAGGTTACTTCACTGGATCCAAGCATGGAAGCCATTTTGGCTCAAAGGTTTACTTTCTGTGATTTTTCAGATGTCATTGGTTTTCCAAACCCAATTCTTAGCAGAGTTGAATGGGAAGGTACCCTTCCTACATTTAAAGGTGAATATTGGGAGGTTCCGGCTAAGCATCTGCTAGATTTTCATGAGTTTATTCATGAACACTAGATTGTGCATGAGGATGTCAAGATCAAGTTTTTCATATACTCATTGAAGACAGCAGCCCTTGACTAGTGCAGATATCTTCCAGCTTCAAGTATTAACTCATTGGCAAGTTTTCATGATGCTTTCAATATATTTTGTAAAGTAAAATTTTCATCTTAAATTCTTTTTAAAAAATGTTGTGATATATTTGAGAAGCATATGTAGCATAAATCATATGTTTATTCTGATTGCAAGAATGAAAATCATGTTATTGAGGAAGATTTTCCAGATCTAATTGATAATAGGAAAGATGACTGCATAGTTGTGGATGCATTAGATTTTGTTTCCGATGCAGCTGTTGTCTTAGATATGAATGAAACAATAGTTGAAGAAGAGGTATTTCCTCAACTCCTTCAAGTGGATTCCTATGATATGTTGTTACATGTGATTAAAGAGGAGGAATATCGAGGAGGATCCTCAAAGCTGGGCTGTCGTCGAAAATGTGATTGTGGGCCAAAAACTATTACCTTAGTGGAAGATCGGTGGGCTAGTAGAATACATCTCCTCCTCAGATCAGCGCAACCAACTTCAGTTCATTATTCTAGATAATGGGCATGTCATCCAACTAAAAAATAATGGGCTGATATCCTAGCAGATCTAAGGCCTGAAGAAAGGATCATCTTACTTAATCATCTTCAGCGTGTCCAAGGCCTGCGAAAAGCCTGTAAATTTGAATTTGACTAGTTAGCATCCTTTCAAGTCGTTTGACAACTAATTGATAAGTCAACAACAAATTCCATACTCTTTGGCATTGGGTTAGTAATCAACAAGGTAGATCTCATATTTTGTTGACATTGGTGGGAGAGTTTTTTTCGGGACATCGAGCTAATTCCATATTTCCAGCAAAAAGATCAACGATGACAGAGATATCTTCCATATTTTTATAGATTTCATTGCCAGTTACATATTTGAAAAGGATAGTTGAACATCTAGTAGCAGAGGTTCCACATATTAAGCAAAGAATCATTCTAAATTCAAGGGGATTTAATTCCAACCTTCACAATTCGAGAGAGAATGCAACAGTTTTTAGATTTATTTTAGAATGGAGATAGGATTTGATGCCTAAATGTTAGAGATAACTTTGATTATAATTATATATATATATTGTGTTTTGTAAAAGAAATGGAAAGGACCCGAGAGATTTAGAGCCTATTGGGAAGCATATTGGGTTTTCATTTTGAAGGAGGATAAAGGTCTGGAAAATGGAAAAAAGAGACTGATTCTTGTCTGGAAAATGGAAAAAAGAGACTGACTCTTGTAACACTTAGCACTCAAGGACTTAGACATCCTAAATGGTCAGATTGTAATTTTTTTGCTTTCATTTTGTTACTCTTATCCTGAATGCAATGGAAGTATTTTATGATGCAGAGATTTCTTCTTGATTCAGCTACAATTTCAGTAAATTCTTTGTTGTTAATTACCTGCTTCTTGAAATTTGCATTCAGATTTTTGTTTCAGGCTTAGAATGATATTTTGGGCTTGAAAATATTCCTATGTGAGTGAACAGATTGGGCACTTGCATACTTATTTATTCTTATGGTTTTATCTGCTTTGTTAAATTGGATACCATTTACTAAGTGAGTGTGATCGGAACTTATTTACAATCAGGAATTGGTATTATCTTTCTTCATTTACTGTTGCAACCTCCAACCTTTTCTCAAATACAATATACATTTATTCATAAAATCATTGCAATAATCGAAGATGTGCTAGGCTTGACCCTATGGCAGTCTAGGGGCAACTTCTAGCACTAACATCTTTTGGCACCATTGTCAAGGACGACGCAGCGAAGAAATCTTCTGCGAGCGAATGACAATGATCAGATCCGCTTCTTGATGGTGAATAAGAAGAGAACATGTGCTTGATTGTAGATCTTTCACCATGGTGACTCCACTGTCTAATGATTAATAACTGACTTCACTGGATCCAAGCATGGAATCCATTGTGGCTCAAAGGTTTGCTTTTTGTGATTTTTCAGATGTGATTGGTTTTCCAAACCCAATTCTTAGCAGAGCTGAATGGGAAGGTATATTCAGAACCAGTTTATGTCAGCCATTTATCAGAAGGGGAAGCAAAGCTTGAGCTGCAAATAGAGGTAAACCCATTTGGTTGTTCATCTATTTCTTTCTACAGCGATGGCTGCAGGCCAAGCGATGTAATATGTAAACAATGTATATCAAAATAATAAAATAAAATGTATCGTTGGTTGTAGATGGACACATATGGAGTCATGGGAGATAAATTTCCACAAGAGAGGGGGGTTTAGGGGGGGAATTACCCATGTGTATTAATCCCAAGACACATTTCTAAAATTATTATTTTGTATGAACCTTCTATTTTTCTTTTGAGTGTATCAAAGCTCCAATCATTGAATACATGTAAGAGGGTTGGTGTGAAAAGTCACCTCACATAGTTATTGAGATCATGGGGCTGAGTACAATCAACATTGGGGAATGTGAGAGTCAACGTGCATGTGTAAAAGGGAAATTTGAATGGGTATTGAGAATAGTTTTTACAAGCAATTTTTGGGACATCAAGAGTGTATTGAGTGTTGGATCTTGAAGAAAACCATAGTGGCATTTATGGGAATCTTATTGAAGTTGTAATTGCATGAAGAAGTAGGTTGTTAGACCTATATAAGAGATTCATGTGTAAGAAATTACCACATAGAAAATGAGTTGTCACTGAGAGTTTCCTATTGCAGTTGTAAGTCCCTAGAGTCCCAAGCAAGAGAGATTCCTAGACAACCTATGCTAGAGCTTCGGAGGGAAGTGGGAAGGACTAAGGGGCAATGTATAGATAAGGGAGATCACATTCATTGTGTTTTGCAGGTTGAGAGGAAGAGGGTTGGTGGATTGGGATGGCTGCATAAAAATTAGCTCATTATGGGTTGTATTGGGATGTGAGTGGACAATAGAGACACCATTTATTGTGGATTCCTATCCCCACTTCGGGGTGACTTCCTTCTAATATTTGGAGTAGAAAGGCTATGGTTGGGTGGAATTTCCATCTTCTATAGTTGGTTGCACATTTGATTAAAAATATAAGTGTTTTATCTATGTTCATTATTTTTATTTCTGGGTTTAAATTGTTGTGCATAAACTATGTGTTCTTGAAGATTTGTATGCTGCTATGTGTATGTATAATTAGATGCATTTATATTTATCATAAATATTAGAATGGGAATTTTTAGCATGATACATGCATTTTAATTTAGTGGGTATCATAAAAAAATTATGGGTTAGTAGTGGGAGTGCTACAAATGAGGAGGGGGGGGGGATGGGGTGTTATCCTATGGTTTACTTTACCAATCACTAAGTCTTCATGTCACCTTTAATTGTATTATTCATTTAGGATAATAGTTATTTATCCTCAAATGATTACTAAGTGGGTTAGTTAGGATTGCCTAGGCTAAACACCATGCAAGGTTTAGGATCTAGGAAAGGTCTCTCTATGAGGTGACATCATCCATTGTGTTAGCGATTATTTTTGTCTTAGGCGCAAAAGCACCCAGGTATACAGGTTGCTCAGGAAGTGCCCAAGCACAGCACGGGAGAATCCTTGTTTTTCTGGTAGCAAGGCAAGCGAGCGGGCAAAATAGCATTGGCAGCATCCAAGATCTATTTACAAAGCAGATCGACGGTCATCGGGTTTTTGGAGCTACCGAGTTGCCCAAGGTTTAGCACAAGAGGGAGCACCAATAGTTCAAATCATATTTGGGTCGTCCGATCCAACCAGGACAGGTGGCAGCCTGTCGGCGTATCAGGTATCGGGAGTCAGGAAGCTCTCCGTCTATTGCACTTGAAAGTGTTGATCAGCAAAACTCCGAAGCTCCCTTCGAACTAAGCCCAGGATCTCAGTACCAAGTCATATCAAGCGAGCGGGTGAAGGGGGGACAACCCTTTTATAATAGAAAATACTATCTGAGTCATCCATCTGAAGGATGCGCGGCACGCATCCATGTCATGACGACATTCGGGAATTCGAGCGGTAAGCACTCCTCGCCATTTTACATTTCGAAACCCCGATAGCGCCGAAAGCACCCAAACTCGGGCCCATAGTATTACCGGGTTAGTTCAGAGCCTTTAAATCAGTGGGGAACACGTGGCGACCGTTAGGCCCTCCCAGCATTTTTCCCATCGCGACTTTAAAGGAGAAAAATCCTAATTCTTTCTCATCCGCGAACCCCGAAACACCAAAAGCACTCTGACAGAGAGGTCAAAGGAACCTAATTAAGATTCAAGAGAGGGGGCGCTGTGTTCTCTAGGCACTGATTCATGTGATCTAAATCCCGATGCCAGCTTGAGGATAAATGAAGAAGAGATAAGGTGGTTGAAGCCTATCTTCACTCATTAATTACAGGGCATGGACGTCCCAGCTGAAGGTCCACCCGAGATGGTCCTCTGTACTGATTCTTTCCATGGAAGCCGCGTCGAGTCTCCAACTCGCCAGGGAAGCCTGCACACGCTAATTCAACATTTAAGGGCTCAACTACCCCCCTGGCGCGAACCATGAAGAATTAAGGTAGTGTATGACAGTAGAATGCAGGCCAGATGTGATTGAGGAGACGCCTCTGCTGGGCGAAATGGGGAAGAGCATATGTAGGCATTTTGGCCATTTTTTGTATCTATCGATGGTAGAGCAGCGCTCCCTACTGTAAAGTCTTAACAAATATTCTATTTTGTTGGTTATGCATCTGTATATGAGATATCTTGTTTTATGACAGACATTTTTTCTTACTCCATCTAATTTTCGTCTCATGCTAAGAGAGTTCGTGATTGACTAATTCGCGCAAATTATTGCAGTTATGTTATGATAAAAGATTTATTGTTGCATTACTGCATTCTCTGGCTTTTTCGTTTGAATGTAAGATGATATCGTGTTTGGACGTCTTATTCCACAGCTTGTTAGAAACCTGATGTTAATAACATACCTCATCTTTCTTCTTATATAAGTCTTCCGCCTGTTCACCCTTTACTACAGCTCACTGTCTGAAGTTTATATAAGACCTCACTCACCTATGCATGTCTGGCATAGTTTTGGGGTTGGAATGATATTGTTTTGAGTTGGCTTCCATTTGGTCATCCCATCTATAAACCATCGTGACATAAAACTGATGGGCATTGGGCTCTGCTCTTGCTAGCGATCCAGGAGTGACTTCCGTCGCCAACACATTATACCATATATTTGTAGTATTGGAGTGAATAAAATTGAGTTGGCCTAACACTAGTCCATTAAAATATGGGCAAATATCATAACAGTATCAAGAAGTGCCACGTACTCATGTTGTGTAATGACCAAGAATTACAAAAATTAGTAACCAATATCTGACAAAAATAGATAAATATTATCATTATCTTACAAAAATGAATAAATATTATCATTGCATTGCCTCAAAAATCAATTAAATTAAACTTATATGTTTTCATAATCTAATTTTATTATTAACAAATATTTATATTCACTTGATGAACTCTAATTATGTATAGTTTTAATCTTTTAATATATATAAATTATAAATTACTATCTAAAAAAATCTAAAAAAATAAATCCATTATATTAAACAAATTATTTTAATAATTTATATATATATATATATATATATAATATTATAAAATATATGAAAAAATAAACCTATAAACAAAACAACGATTCAACCATTTCCACTTATTAAAGAGTTATTTCTTTTCTCTACTTTTCATTAGAAGTTTGACCATTCATGAAATCAAATTTCCCTGTCGTTCTCAATCTCGAATAATAACAACGACACGTGTTACTTCAAAAATGTGTATGAATTAGTCATCCAACGATGTAGTATAATAAATTATATTTATGGGAGGACTTATACGCATTGTATTATGATATTGTATTAGTTATTTCTTGTCCTTTTTTTTGGACTTTAAAAGGTGTTATTTGATTTTATATGTACAAATCTTATTAACAGATATAATCTTGCGCAACTTTGTTCCTCTATTCTTTGCATTATTTTTTTAAACTGTCAAACATACATTTTTTAATAAAATTAAGATTAAAACATTGGGAAGATTATGTAGGAAATTGATATACTTCATAGAAAGGTTGTTTATTAGGAGCCAACACCCAATGCCTAGTTTTCTTCAATGTGATTATCACAAAAATAACTCTACCAAATCCAATTCCTATTTCCAATATCAATATAATCAGCAAGACAAACACTTGATGCAACCAACCCGATCTTATTGTAACCCGTGTAGTGCCTATTACATTTTTATATTCTACATCTTTGAAGATTATGTAGGGAATCTATACACTCCATAGAAGGGTCTCTTAATAGGGGGCATCATCCAATGCCTAGCTTTCTCCCATGTAGTCATCACAAAAACAACTCCACCAAATCCAATTCCCACTCCCAAACCCAATGCAAATAGAGAGACTTTCTCATCCAGTTGATGTAGCCAATTTGATCCCATTATAACCTTTGTAGAACCCATTACTAGTTTCACTTGCTTTTCCTTGCATGGTGGTAAAGGATTTCCACATAAGCACTTGTTCTTTTCAAATACACTGAGATATGATACCTCAACAATTTGAGTACCTGTTGGGATTGGCCCGCATAGGTCATTATATGAAAAGTTGAAAGATTCCAACTAGGATAATTTAGATAGCTCTTGAGGAATCATTCCACTCAAGTTATTTACACACAAGTCCAACTCCTCCAAAGTAGATATCTCACCAAGAGATCGAGGGATTTTCCCTTCCAATTGGTTGTGTGATAAATTCAACAATCGCAAGCTATGCAAATTTCCCATGTTTGCAGGTATTTCCCCCACAAAATTATTGCTAGACAAGTCAATCATTGTATTTGTCAACAATACATAGTTATATGTATACTAATGTCCTTTCATATCAATGTCTATCTCTTCATATAAGTTGTTGGAACTTACTTGTGAAGATCTATTAATTTGAAATCCTTGTAATGTGACAAGACTGGATGGTATTCTTCCACTAAATTTATTGTTGGATAATTCCAACACTTGCAAGTTGGTGAGATTTGTAATCCATTGAGGCAGAACACCTTGGATATTATTATAACCAATGCTTAAAACTTTTAAGTTGGGAAGAAAAACCAAGTGCTGAGGGAGTGTACCTTTCAATCCATTTCTTCTTAAATCCAATAGCTAAAGTTGGGTACAGTTAAATAAAGATGTCGGCAGATCCCCAGAAAAATTATTTGAAAATGCAAAGAAAATTTGCATAGAAACTGGAAACACTATGTCCAAATTTCCATTCAGTAAGTTATTGGACACCTTTAACCTCTGTAACATAGTGAACTTATTTAAAGTTCATGGTATTATGCCCGACAACAAATTGTTGCTCAATACCAAGTCACTCATATTTTGAATATTTCCAATACACTTAGGAATGGATCCCTCTAACCTGTTTTGTGACAAATAATTTAGTCGCAAAGAGAAATCGTCAACCGACTGTTTGAGGAAACATTTGTGCTTGCAGAGGATATGGAGAAATTGATCTACATGGGTGAGATGGGATGGCCAAGTTTTACTATAGATGAGAATATCATCAAAGAAGACTAACATAAAGTGATGAAGGAAAGGATGAAAGACTCGGTTCATGAGACTTTGAAAAGTGGAGGGGGCATTACAGAGAACAAATGGCATCACCAAGACATTGAAGGTTGGGGTGCAAAGAGGGATTCTCAATTGCTTGAATGGAATGAGGTTGGGAAATGATGCCAGAATGACCTTTTTTTAGTAACTTTTCCATGCGATGGGAATTGATGATCTCCGGAGAGCATGCTGTTATGCCTTGGAATTTATATTGTTGGCCTTTCTATTGGAATTGCATAGTCAAATCCTTAAAATACATGGTTATGGGCCCTAGAATGTGTATCCATTCAACACCAAGCAAAATGTCACAACCACCCATGTCAATAGAAAACATGTGATATTTCAAGTTATACTGACCAATTTTTAGATGCACATTTTCACAACACCCCCCACATTTCTTGGAACCACCATTGACAATCATGATCTGGAAATTTTTGACAACACGGATATAACAATTCATTTCTTAGGCAAGGTGGTGATGAATGAGATTATGAGTTTTACCACTATTAACTAAGATAATGACTTTCATGTGCTTAATGTAACCAATCAATTGAGGGTTTGGGTAGCATAAAATCCAGTGAGAGCATTCAGTGAATTCAGTGGTTAAACTTTGGGAGGATCATAGGGCGATGTAATATCATTTACTTGGGGTAATGCTTCCTCAGGTGAAACCTCAACATCTTCATCAGAAATATCCTATGAAATGGCCAGAAAACGTTTTTTTTCTTTAAACTTGTGCCCAAGAAAGTATTTCTCATCACAAATATAGAAAAAACCCTTGAGTTGGTGTTCAACCATTTCTGCCTGTGTTCATTTTTGGACCTTGAGAGGAGTGGCTAGAGGGGTAGGATTGGGGGGTTGGGGGCAGGGAATAAAAGAGGGTTTTTTTGTTCTGGGAAAATATGACTTGTTGTGCCTCCTTGACACGTTTAGTTGCTTCCAACCAAGTTTAGGGGCTAGCCATGAGGACTTGGGCTTGGATTTCATCCTTGAGGCCACTGATAAAGCATTCCCGGAAGAAGGCATCGATTATACCATCCATTTGAAAATACAAGTGCTCGAAGGCAGCGATAAAATATTCCACTATTCCAAACTGTTTCAACTTAGTCAAACGACCTAAATGGTGGGCGTCTATGTCAAAGCATTCAAACAGCTCAGCAACAAACTGTGTCAAAAAAACAAACCCTTGGCTTTCATTTCTACACCATTTACACCATTTCCATCGTTCTCGATCCAAATAGAAAACATCGTAATGAATCTTGGTTAAGTCATCGGTAATGCCATGTAGGGAAAAATAGTGTTCCATCTAGTGACCTAGGTTGTCGGATCCAAGCCATAAAATTTGTTCACCTCAACCCTGGGAAGACGGGGATCATGATTGGAATGAAATTTCAGAGGCTTGAAAGAGTCAACAACTTCGACTTGGGGGTTTGGGCTAGAGGAAGGAACCTTGGATAGGAATTGTTGCAAAGTGGAGTGGAGTTCTTCTATTCGGCTAGACATTTGTTCCTAGAGGTGGTCCATTTGAGAATGAATGGAAATAATGTCATTATTCAATTTTTTATTGGTTTCATCTTGGCGAGTGGGGGCCACTAGGAGACGATGGGTGGATCCATGAACAAAAATGTAGATAAGTGATATATACCACTACGATCGAGGAAACGAGACAAAACTAATGGGATAAGTTCCAAATAAGGGTGTCAGGAAGGGCTTGGGTCCACTAGAAAAAAAAAGGCTGGAAAATGATAGGTACCATTGCGATTAGGGAAAAGAGAGGAATCAAATGGGATAAGTGCAAAATAAGGGTGTCAGAAGGGGGTCAGGTCCACAAAAAAATGATTGAAAATGATAGATACCACTATGATCATGGAAAAGAGATGCATCCAATGGGATAGTTCTCAAATAATGGTGCAGGAAGGACCCATACTTTTTTTTTTTTACTCCTGCAGAGTTATACTCTAATCTAAATAATACTGTAATTTCGAAATGCTCAAATTATTAATAGAAAAAAATGTGTAGTAAATTTGCAACTAGAATGCAGAAGGTAAGGTTGCATGGCTAGAATGTTCGTTTTGTTCCTTGTCTAGTGTGTTCCCCCCAGTTAAGGTTTACAAGGTGCCTATGGACAACGATTTTCCATTTTCTATATATCTTTGGTATGTGTGTGGGGTAGAACAATAGTACTCGGCCCAATATCTTAGGGCACCAACTAAGGAGGCTCGACCATACCCTTGGTCATACTATCCCATTACCCAGGTACTAGAGAGTATCTTTCCGAGTGTTGTTCTCAGTGGCACTATAGTAGTCAGGAGACCAATCTGTTGATCTAGGGTTCGTTCTAGGAGACCTAGGGGACTCTCGATATACCTGTCGGTATGTTGGAGTGATGGTCATGTATAGATTTTGTCTAATGCGATACTATTTGAGGGGTACCAAAAAGGGTTACACAGGTTTCCAACAAGGGAAAAACTTTGGTTTCTAGGAAACCCCATGAAATCTTTTGTATTTCCTGTGTGTAGTATTCCCCACTGCATATTTACCCACTAAATGACATATAACTGTGATTTAAAGACACCGATAATACACGTCTCTACCCTGAAATTTTTTTTACCCACAATTCCTACCAAGGAAAGTGCTCTGATACCACTTGTAAGGTACTAGATGTAATATAATATGCAAAAAATGGAATATTCAGCAGATATCAATGGAACAAAAAAATATTGAGAACAACAATACCAAAAATAATACCTTTTATTCAAATAAAGCAGTGTTCACTTGCCTCTTCGAGGGGGTAAACTCCAGCAGAGCAGATCTCTATTACAATAATTCTCAAGAAAAATCTTTCTCATGCCTCCTACTCCTATTTATAGTAATTCTATCTTCTAAATAACATTCTAGAGGAAGATCTTTCGAGAAGAGGAATCTTCTATTAGGTCTTATTACATTGACTTGTTCACATTTATTAAATAGGCCTTAATGACTAATTCTGTCCTTTATAACATGGAAACTATATTATTCTATCTATGTGATGGGTTAGGGGGGTTAGGTCCCTAACATATGATCTAAGTCTTCTGAATAACCCTCTCAACTGCCACTTTGTAAACAAATTTGAGGGATAATAATTCCACTTTGTTGTTTAATACATGACTCAGTCTAGTGCTAAATTTTATCTAATGGGAGTTAGAAAAAAATATGATCCCCTTTATACCACCTATTTGAGGGTCCTCCTAGGATGCCCCATCAAACCATGACCAAGCTCCTAACTTGTCTACGAGTTCCTCTATAGTGACTCTACGGGGTTTGCCATCACTCTCTTGTTTAAAATGGCTTTATAATGGACCATCCTTGTGTGGAAAAAATATGTGGAGGAATGGATTTTCCTTCAAATAGACCTACATTTCTACTCAACCAATTCCCCCATCCCACTATCAGTGGTAGTTCTATTACCATTTTGAATGAGGGGTTTTGGCTCCAAAAAATAAGAGCATTCTCCACATTGTAACCTCCCTAAGAAACTCTTTCCATATATATTCATAATTTCTTTCCAAACTTCCACAACATAAGAAAAATGAATTAACATATGGGAAGTATATTCTTCACATTCCTTGCATAGAGGACAT
>ML776616.1:806022-822779 GCA_009831015.1 Picea engelmannii
AGCCACATGAACAATTTTTCTTTTAGGAGGCATTTGAATTTCCAAATCCCTTTAAACCACCACCTCTACTCCCGAGGTTGTTCTTCTTCCATGAGCACCTTGTATCTAGGCTTTGGATTTTATCTCCCCCCAACGATACTCCTCGACAAAAAAATCTCATCATTATCCTCTTTTATCCTTACATGGTTTCTTTTTATTGTAGAAAAATTGTCATTCCAAATGATCGCATATGCACACTTAAAACTCATTTCCTAGCATCATACCATTCCTATCTTATAATAAAAGTTATTATTGGATATGCCACCTAATATAAAAATAAGTAACCCATGACTCTTAGATATTCAACCATGTACCCACGAATTTTATATAATTCATTACATCCCACCCATGGGTCATATCCCAATATAATTTTATTACCAACTGCCACTCTCCACACAAGCCATCTACCCACAAATGGGAAAGACAACACAAATGATTTCCATATAATTGAATCATTTTGAAAATATTTTGAGGTAGATCTGATCTATTCCCCTACAGATAGAGGCTCTATGTATTTTTTTGTTATAACTTTACACCATTTTCCTCTCCCCTCAATGAGTCTCTAGATGGATTTGGAAGCCAAATCCCTTGCAAAATGGCATATATTTTTTATGCCCCAACCCACCATTTCCAATGGAATAAAAGCAATTCTCCAGACAACCCAGGGAAATTTTTTATTTTTGTTATCCCTAGATCATGGAAAATTAAAAATCAATTTTCTTACTTTCTCTAATATCCCTTTGGATATTGATCCGATATATTTTCATCATGACTTATAAATAATTGCATTAAATGAGCATCAATTAAAGTGCACCATTAAAGAAGGGAAAACTTAAAATTGAAGAGACATCAGCATCAGATATGAACACAAAAACTTGATAACATAGTTCATCCCTGGTGGACTACGTCTCTGGGTCCTTCTCTCAAATGGGTAGGCTCTTTCATTAACTCAACAAAATAATTTGGCAAATACATGAATATACCTCATTCTGAAATCAAGCTGCAGAAATAATGCTCAGGTCAGAAAACATACATCACCACTTGATTCATGGCGTCGAATTACCAAAAAATGATTGTCTCCACACTCCGATCTGACTCTGGCACTCCCAGGCCCAAGAAGAATTATGTCTCGGTTTTCATGCCCTCTTGCAACCTGTACTTATGAAATTCTTGTCTCGAAATCCATGCACGCAAGTCCGTATGGTTCGTGCCTCTCTTCTTGGCTCTAGGCAGATTGTAGTTTTTAAATAATAAGTGTGGGAGGATATACCAAGTAACACCTATGGTGCATTGGTTATGGGAAGAGTTGTAAAGGTGTTGGGAAATGCGGATGTTCTCGGGTTGAATCCCACCGGTCTCCATTTTTAAACGTTGGTTTATATATATATATATATATATATATTGAAATATATCCATTCCCACTAAGTTTAGCGGATCTTCTATCGATACTTCCACCATTTTCTAACATTGGCGTGGTCCGCCAGATTTGGCGGACCTGCCATAGTTTTAAAACAAAAATTTGTTCACGGGTCAATATTGGACATTTCCGGGATGCCACGAGTTGCCCAATGATTGGGCCATGTTGTACCCACCAATAGGTACACCTGTATGCTAACGTTGCTGCCCTGTCACTTCGTACTGACATGTGGCACTTCCTAGGTGGTGCCACGTGGCATCGCCTGGGGGTGCCACGTGGCACTTTTCTATTGGTCCACATGAACCCCTGAAAATCGCATTGGAGGGTGACACGTGGCAGCCTCTAGTGCTATCAAGTGGCATGCTGACATCAATAGCCTATATGATGATTTCACCCTGCCATGTCAACTCCTGAAGTCAACAGTACAGATGATGATGTGCCCCCCTGCTGACTGGCCCTGTTTGACCGCAACTTTGATCATGAATATCTTTCAAATCGTAAATCTGTTTGACAATCCGTTTGTACTTTTAGAAATATTGTGACACACTCTTCGCGATCATGTCATTTTTACGGAGTTTTGGGAACTTTTAATTTTTTCCCTTTCTTTATCTGTTGGAGCCATTCTGAGCATTCTAAGTTTCCTTTGTGAGTTCTGAGTTATTCTTAGCCTTCTCTGGATCCTTTTTGGATCATGCCATCCCACTGAGAGATTTTTGGACCACCAGAATCTTTCATCAATCAAATGGTAAGTGAGGAAAAATTTCCCTCACTTTGTCCTTTTCGATCCACTTTGTCTTGCTTAGATGTGTGCCTTTTAAGCCTACTCGAAGATAATCAACATTAACCCTACGTGAAGTCCTCGTCATCCTGTCCAGGATGATATCTTCCTGTAGCTCATCCAAGTACTCATGTGCAAACTCATCAACTGATGGTATTGAAACTTCCTCATCTTGATCCATGATCATGGGAGGCTCAAAACGTTTCAAGTTCTCAATGTTAACAA
This sequence comes from Picea engelmannii, assembly GCA_009831015.1. NCBI lineage: Eukaryota > Viridiplantae > Streptophyta > Pinopsida > Pinales > Pinaceae > Picea > Picea engelmannii. The sequence goes on from ML776616.1 coordinate 808,482, forward strand.
CTGAGTAAATCTGCATATAAGGTGGAAGATCCAAACGAAAAGCATTGGTACCTATTTTCTCCAAGATAGTGAAGGGTCCATAAGGAATGGGCTTGAGTTTATTTCCTTCACCCTTCAATCTCTCCTTACTCATGTGAATCCATACCCAATCTCCAACCTTAAACTGATGATCAACCCTATGCTTGTCATGCCGAGCCTTATGATGTGCTTGAGTTTTTTCCAACTATTCCCTGACTTCCTGGTGTATTTTCTGAATCCTTTGGATGAACTTGCGAACTCTTTCCTCTGTTCATTCTTCATTTACATAGACATCTCCCATACATCAAGTCCAAAGGAACTTTTGGCAGGTACCCAAAACATGTCTCAAAAGGTGAACTCTGAGTGGATGAATGTAAAGCTCGGTTGTATGCATGTTGTACACAGGGTATCTATCCATCCCATACCTTGGGACGTCGGATGCTTGTTGTAGTAGCCTCAAAGAAAAAGTACCATTGTTCGGTTTACCACCTCTGTTTGTCCATAGGTTTGTGGATGGAAAGCAGTGCTCCTCTTAAATTTGTTGTCCATCATTCTCCACAATCTATTCCAAAAGTCCCCAAGGAATCGAGTGTCTCAATCTAAGATGATAGATGTGGGTAATCCAAAGTGAACCCAAACATGCTAAAATAAGAGATTAGTAGTCTACTCAACAATGATCTGCTTTTTACAAGGCATCAAGATACACATATTGTTGAACCTATCCACTACAACATACAAATAATCATGAGCCCCTTTGGTCATTGGTAAACCCCCTACAAAATCCATGGAAATACTTTCCCATGGATGGGATGGAACAAGAAGTGGTGAGTATAGCCCCAGTTTTCTATTAGTGGGCTTACAAGTAGAACACATCACACACCCTTTTACATATTTAGTTACAATTTCTTTCATTTGAGGCCAATAACAAAAAATATGCAAATGAGCCATAGTTTTTCCTACCCAAAAATGACCATACACAAGACAAGTATGAGCTTCTCGTATTACATGGAATCGCTCACTTGTAGGAATACATAACTTCCCAAGATGATAGAGTAACTTTCCCTGCAGACAATAGTTCTCTACCTATGCACCAAGGGTTACGTTTGCGTATACTTCTTTAAAATCTTCATCGATGGCATATTGTTCTATATATCTATCATGATATAAAGAAGCATTCTTCAAAATAATAGAAGCAACAATAGGAGGTCTAGAAAGCATATCAGCTACCTTGTTACTTGTACCCTTTTTGTACTTGATTACCAAGTGAAACTGTTGTAGAAAACCCATCCACCTGTAGTGCCAATATTGTTGCAATTTGGTATGTGCTTGAAGATACTATAAGGGTTGGTGATCTGTATGTATGATTCTTTCCTTCCCTAACAAGTAGTGCTTCCATTTCTTTACACTCTGGAATAATGCATACAACTCTTTATCATATGTGGGAAAGCTAACAACAACTTGGTTAAAAGTTTTAGAGTGGAAACATATAGGCTTACGATATTGCATTAGTACTACACCCATGGCGTATCCACTGGCATCTATCTCGATCACAAAAGGTTGTTGAAGATTCGGCAGTGCTAATATTGGTGTTGTATTGATCTCCCCCTTCAAAGTGTCGAAAGATTTTTGTTTATTTCCTTCCCAATGAAAAGTGTTCTTCACATTGGTTAAAGTATGCAGAGGAGATGCTATGAAGAATAAGTTGGGAATGAATATCCTCCAATACTGGACTGCACCTAAGAAGCTTCAAACTTTGGTTACACTTTTTTGCTTAAGCCAATTTACAATTACATCACTTTTGGAAGGGTCAATTTTTAATTTCCCTCCTCCTACAATATGACCTAAGTATACAAGTGCAGTCTTGCCAAATTCACATTTAGAAAATTTTACATACAACTTTTTCCTTTGCAAAGTATCAAATACTTGCTTTACATGCCTCACATGCTCATCCCAAGTCCCATTAAAAACAATAATGTCATCTAAATATAAAAGCACAAAGTCATCTATGAAAGGCCTGAATACATCATTCATCACACGCATGAAAGTTTTCAGAGCATTACAAATCCCAAATGGCATAACCAACGACTCAAACAATCCTTGTTTGGTTTTAAAGGAAGTTTTCCATGCATCTTGTTCTACGACTTTGATTTGATGATATCCATTGTGCAAATCCAACTTAGTGAAATAGGCAACATTCTTTAATTGATCAAGTGAATCATCTATCTGAGAAAGAGGGTATCTATGTTTCACCATGATTTTATTTAAGGCACGATAATTGACACACATTTTCCATGTGGCATCTTTCTTTGGAACCATCACTATTGGAGAACCACATGGAGATGAACTGGGCTTGATGAGCCCTTGATCCAATAAGCCCTGTATCTTCTTCTTGATCTTTGTCATCTCCACAACTGGCATCCTGTACATGCCCACATTAGGAAGAGGAGAATCCTGCTGAAGATGTATCTCATGTTGGATTTCTCTCTTAGGAGGTAATCCATCTAGTTCCTGAAAAATATCACCATACTTAGAAACAATATCAATTAATTCCTTTTTATGATATGGATCACACCCTAGGAAAGCATCAAAAGTCCCGACATCTTTCTCTCTGACGACATGATTACATATCTCTTATTAGTGTTTATAAGTCTTTTCATTTGACCTGCACTAACAAGTTTTGTATTTATGTCCCTCATGCTGTGAGATCTAACAATATACTCCACTCCCCCCTTAGTAAGGTGGTATTTGTTCTCATGACGAAATAAGACTACTTTTCTATCATAAAGATAAGGACTTCCCAACACTATGCCACATATATCAAGTGGTACAACATCCAAATCCACTTCATCAATCAATTTTGAAGCAATAACAAATATGATCCTACATTGTTTGGTGACATTAAGTTTTTCTTTGTCACATACCCAACCAGGAGGATAAGGTTTCAGATGTGGTTTTGTTTCAAGACCCATTTTCTTGACAAGTGCTTCAAATATTAAGTTTACTTGGGAACCTGGATCAAATAATGTATCTATCTTAGTATGTTTAGATACAACTCTTATGTGAAATAACTCATTCCTCTTTCATTCATCAACATGAGATTCGTCATTGGAACTAGAATTAGCATGAAGAGAATCTTTACCTTGTACTCCAACTGCTATGATCTTTCCTTCATCTCCTGCATCAGAACCAAGATCTTGCTATACCTTAGCAACGATCTTTGTCTTCCCCTTTCCACTGAAATGTTTCAGTTTCTTTTCTGGATGCAATTTCCAACAATGTTCTTCATCGTGACCGCTCTTCTTGCAATGAGTGCAAGATGGTTTTCCTCCTTCTCTCGTCAATGTAGCAGTCTTCTTGTCCTTCCTTTTAAACTTCTTAAAAGTCTTCTGTGGGAAATTTTAAGGTTTATTTGTGGGATGTTCTTGAACATGTTTCGCCCTGTTCTCAAGGTGAGTGGCTTGCACACAAACTTCGTCAAGACTAGTGGGGTTAAACAAGAGAAAAGTATGTTGAATATAACTATGAAGCATGCCAATATACTTCATTAAAGTCTCATAAGAATCCAAAGGAATGTTCAATGCAAGATATTTCTTCCTAAATTCTTCTGTGAAACTTTGTACAGTCTGTCCTTTACTTTTCCTTAAATTTTGCCATTCCATAATTGCTTTATGTAAATATCCTAATGGATAAAATTGCTTACTTGTCGCTGATTTAAATTCTGACCATGAGGAAAGAAGCTTACCACACTTACTTCTATCTTGAATCTTTCTCTCCCACCATACGAGAGCGGTTCCTTCCAACTGAAGAGAAGCCAATTTCACTTTAACTTCCTCTTCATCAATATGTTGGACACGTCAATACACTTCAACCTATCGGATCCAATTATCTAGCTTCCTAGGATTAGCATCTCCATTAAGCATAGGTAAAGAAAATTTTACATCAAGCTTTAATAATGGTTTCTTAAAAGAGGCTTTATGGCTAGAATGATGAGAATGCTCAGAGGAAGAAGAACTAGAACTCGAAGGTGAAGACGGAGGCTCAGGAGAATCTCCTCCAAGCCCTTGGTTTATCGAAGCATCATCATCTGCATGTGCTTCCTTTTTATTCCCTTTCTTCTTCATCCTCTTCTCGTAATCTCAATACATTCGCTCCACCATTTCTGACATGCGATAAAATACCATGTGAAAGTTTTTCTCCTGTTCATCACGCTTTTCCTCTTCTGCCATTTTCTTCCTTCTGGATACACGACCAACTTCGGGGTTGAAAGTATTAAGAGTTCCTTCACCCTGCTTATTCTTGGCCCTAGTAAGCATTCACACTCAACAATTCAATTCAAAGATGATTGATCTGATACCAACATGATCCAGGATCTTTTCATCGTGACTTATAAAGAATTGCATTAAATGAGCATAAATTAAAGTGCACCATTAAAGAAGGGAAAAATTAAATGTTGCATGGCTCAATGAATCAACTCCTTGAACCATGCAACATTTAATTACATTAAATTGGAGATTTTTAAACAAAATGAGGAGGGATTTTCCCTCTCTCCCTTGGGATTCTCACCCAATCCTCATGCGTTGTTTCACTGGTTGCTGACTATGCTGCTGAGTGGGAGAGATGATCCTACATAACTCTGGGGGAGCTCCATTCTTGTTGAGGGAAAAGGGGGATCTCCTCCACCTAATTATATAGGCCAGCTCTCTCAATATGGGGTTGGTTATGTTTGACCCTCATTCTATGGCTTCACCTTAAGATCAGATCCAAACCTCAAGGAGCCATATCCTCGACCATATCCCTCATTTTTTCATGGTGGTTTTTCCTCTCAAGACTATATATTCAGGGCTAGGTGATAAGGGGTGGGGGATAATCAGTCAGAGTATCATCATTTTGATCTTGATATATTTGTGGTCTCTAGCCTCTAGAAATCATGTTGGAGAAAAACCACTAGCTTCCATCACGCAGCTGGGGGAAAAATAACAAATATCCATGGGTCGCATTCAAAACCGCTGGAAATTATGTTGGGAACTCTTTGGAGTCTCCTTTAATCTCTTTTCAGACTCGCTAAACATGAAAATATTGTTGAGTGAGCTTGCTTCCTGTTGAGGGGTTCGAGATCCCTTTAACTCAACAGTAGTAACTAAACCCTCCTTAGAGGCCCAATTAGACTCTGCAACATTTGATGGGTGGAATGGTTCTCCATATCTTTCTATCTAGATAATTTACCAATGGGATTTACTTAGTGATTGTCAGGATATCTTTCTATGAAAGTTCCTCCTTCATATTAAACATTTCTCTTTTTTTCTTTTCTTTTATTAGATTAGTTTGACAAAGTAAGGTGTGATGGTATAAACCAACTGATAGAGGGGATTCTTAAATACTCAAAAAGGATGAGACTGGGATAACCCTCATGCTCTAGCATGCAAACAATGATATTCACACCTATTACAAGTCTAGTAATAATACGTTAACTTGTTGGTATTTCACACTGACTGAGATACAATTATTGAAAGAAAATACACATGCAATAAGATGAGTGCAAGAAAAATAGTTTCCTTAGCTCTACCATAAATCACATATTAACACAACGATTCACTTTTCATCATTTAGAACAAAAGAATTGTTAAAGTATTGAAAAATATAGCTTATCAATAGATTCAGAAACTCTTACTTGTTACAGCATCAACTACAAAATTCAAAGATGGAAGTAGTTCCTCCTCAATCCAATCACATAATGCCTTTGATGAAAATAAAATTTGTCTTTGGTTCTAAACAAAACTTCTTAATTAAAGTTGCTCAGAAATAATTCTTTACAATTCTGAAAAAAGAGGGTCCTTACCCAAAACCGTCGACCCTTCCCAAAAGGTCGATCTCCCTATTTATAAAGAATTACTAACTCAAAATATCTATTAAAAGTTTGTGTTAAGTAAAAAAAAAGGACATGTGGCACTTGATCTCTTTGTTTTCTTGAGATTGTCTAGTGGTTCTACTTAGAGTGGATGACTCTTCTCATACTCTGATCACTTGACAAAGACATCCTCACATGTATTAGCACATGGAAATTTGTGTTGGTCCATCAGGGCTGAGAGAGTTTCCTTTATTTCTATTGCCCATTATCTATATCCGATCATATTGGCACTTAAACGCTGCAGAACTGCACGATCCTTGATTGGATGTTCCATAAAATTATGTACCTGACCCGATGTCATGCTCGTCACCTGCATGATCTCTACTTCCCACGCTGAGTCCTATTTTGCATGTTGTTTGCTATGTCATGAAATTCGACAAAGTCTTTGAGTGAGCCGAACTTTGGGAGGCCAATGTATTTCATCTCCCAATTGATATTTTCCCAGCTTCTTTCGCACTCAACCCACCTCTTCTATATCTTTCACTGAGGTTATAGGGCCATACTTACCCAGTATTTGACTTCCTTCCTAATCTGGGATATGCTACTATCCATCAGCACTCGGATGCCATGCTCCTCCATGTCTCGACCCTTCTATACTGCGATGATATAATCGATTCATTCTATATCTTGGTATGCCTTTTCATACCATCTCTCCATGTATTTATAGGTTTCCAGTGCCATGAGAGTGTATTCTTGAAAATCGGCTACACATGCAATGAAGATATGTCTTTCGTTTGTGAATTATGCATATTCATCTCAGAATTCACTCTTTAGAAAAATTTTTGCTTGCGTTGAGTCTTCGTAATATTTCGCCAGATGACGTAGATGGTCTAGATCCTTCTTTGCGGCAGCCAATTCCTTTTCATCTCACTTTTCTCTATCCAGCGTGGCATCAATGATAGCCATCCCTGTGTCAATTAGCTCAAATGTCTTTTCATTTTCTGTGCTGAGCAGTGTTTCTTCTATGGTGATGAGAATAGCATTATCCAGTGTGAGCCTGCTTTTCTCCATTGTTATCATCATTATGGCTTTCCTCTTCCTATCACAATAAATCGCCTGTATATCGACGACCTCATCCACGGGCTCAAGGATTTCTTGGTTTCCCCAGGTCAGAGTGTTGCCCAAGATTCCTGCCATATATATTTTCTCTAGGACCGGCTCTTGTAATTTTTTGACAGGGGAATATTCTGTATGTTCCAATGGCTCGACCTCTGTCTAGTGTTCATCATCTGGTGGGGTAACAACCTTAAATGGAGATAAATTCATAGGCTCAACATTAACTTGTTGATCGGCTGGTGAATTGTAGATCTCTAGCTGCCATAGTTCCTCTTCTTTTTCACCAGAGCCTAGCTCATCCTTGGAGTTGTCTTTCAAAGTCCCCAATAGGTCGAGCAATTCAACATCTAGGGTACTCTCAAACTCATGGTTGCCCTGAAGAGGGTTTAGAATTGATGCATCGAGAGTTGGAGCAGATGTTCCCCCCGATTCTTTCTCCTCCATGATTGGTACCAGAGTTATAAGAAATACCTTCGAGCTCTCTTCATCATCATAGATGGTAATCAAATCAAATAAAGTGTTCCACACACCTATTTCACCTGATGTTCTTTGAATCTCATGATGGGTTGGAATAGTCACTGGTGATCTGGCCTATGGTGACATAATTCTGGGGTTTTCCAGATCAGAGGTTTCCTCCAGTGGGGTTGATTTTAAGCCATTTAGCTCCTCTCTGATGTTGATTGGGTTAGATGGGGTGATCTTCACAGGTTCTAATAGTCGAGGATCATTTTCTAACCACTATATGACTGTTTGGGCTTCTTCTAACAACAACATCCCCTTCCTCTATGCCTATGTGTCTTCTGTTTCTCTGTTTTCTTCTCTAACCTTGAGGGCTTATTAAGCCGTATGTTCTATCGTTTCGACTTGCTCATCCATACTCATAGCTTTGAACCTAGTCATATTTGGGTTAGATTTTCTCTGTAGTACCTCCTCCCAGTCTTGAGCACATTCTGTAAATATATCGTCTTCAAACTTATCATGGGCGTATGGTCAGAAGGAAGAGACTTCTGATGCATGCTGAAGAACTAGACCTTTAGGGTCATGTTTGAGAAATTAGCCTGTTGGGAATCTGTGTTCCAGCTGGCTCAAACCCTGTTTTTTATCTTGCACAATATCCTTCACTATGCAAGACCCTACATGGAAACCCTAGGGTATGAAAGCTCATTTCTTGTCTTTAACCAAAGTGACATTATAGCCTTGTAGGATGGTATGGTAATAGATTTATCCTACGACGATCTGGTCTGGGACATGAGCGGGGAGTAAATGTGGTCTGTCGGTGGCCCCAAACACCCTGATATAAGTCATGGTTTCCTCTAGGTACTAGTGGCCTACTTTTTAAATCATTTTCTTGGTCGTTACATACAATTTTGGGAATTCATTCTTGAAAATAATAAAATAGACCAGAGCTATGACTTCATCATAGATGAGAGCATACAATTTTTTGTACTTGTTTTCCCACAAGATGTTGAAGTAGACATGTACAAGTATCTAGATGACATGCCAGCTCAGATTCATGACATCAAAGAAATTCCTTGTGCATATTACATCTAGTAGATATGAATCCATGTGAAAAGTGGGTAGTTCTCCATCCTTTGGTGTCTAAACCTGCAATATGTTGGTGCTCAATTGTTTAGAAATGATTAGTTGAAGATATTCTTGGAGATGGCCACAGTGTATGCCAGGGGCATCCATGCCTCCAATAACTTAGTGCAATCCCTCTCCCCATATAATAGGAAGATTAGAGCCATTAAATAGATGTATGGCTCCTTTAGATTTGTTGTCTCATACCAGCCATTAGTCCGGTTTGTGAATTTTTTGTCTTCTTCCACCAAGAGGCCATTAATCGGCTGGTTTAATGGAAATCATAGAACTTCACTATGAAATCCATTTTTGACCGCTCCTCTGAGTCCATGATCTTGTAATATTTCTGGACCTATGTCAGGAGAAAAACACCGACACATCTTCCATTCTCATCATTGAATAGGCACTTCATCGCATCTGTATCATTGACTATCCACCTAGAGTCTCAATATAGGGAAAGATAGGGGTTCAATATGCTACCATATGCAGGCATGACCTCCATATGTTCAGAAAAACCTAGTCATTGAGTTCCCTTACATCTAGGTCATTGTGGGGAATAAATTTCGGGTAATCTTCCTGGTTAATTCTGTTGAATAAATCTACCCATTGCGGGAGAATTATCTTTGACCCAGTGCTTTCTTTTGTATCGCCAAAATAAGGGCACTTAGAAAATGCCTTCTTAGTTGATTTTTTGATGACCGATTCCTCTCTAGTAGCAAATTCCAAATTCCTCGCAACACCAGGAGAAGATCCTTCACTGACCTCTGATTCCTTAAATTTTGGTGCCCTTGGCAAGCATCTGGTCATTGGCTTCCTTAGAGGCATTTTTCTACAAAGAGAGCAGAGTTAGACACTGTTTTGCAGAGAGAATATTGATATGTAAATAAACTGTGACCGTCAAAATGATAAAATCAACACATACCTCTTCTTCGCACTAGCTTAACCCGGTTTTTTGAAATTCTGAGAATCAATTGCAACTCTTGAGACACTCTTTTTGCTTCTTCGACTGCTCTGTAAATGAGAAACTTGTGTGTAGAATGTTGGGGTTCGAAACTGTCTTAGTGATTTAAATGTAGAAAATACTTACCTTGTCACATCAGTTCTTCAATTCTGGGTGTAAGTGCGGTTTTACAAAATATGTCACCAAGATTCATATTATGCTCAAGATTAAATGTAGCTGTAGGTTGGCGATGCAGGAGAGGGCTATATTGTGGTTCATCAACCATTTCAAATTCTCGTTATTCGTTTGACACATGGGGTAGCAACGTATGCAAAGAGAAACATTAATTGACCTATTAAATGATGAAATCTGATCTTATTTTGTGCCAAAAACGTCCCATCATTTCGCTAATTTAAACAGGTGGACCGAGGGTCAACGTTTTTTCTTAGACAATGTTTGTTGATATCTCTTGGAAAAATATCTGATGCCAATCAATCTTGTTGTACGACGTTGATGTGGAAATGATGACCTGGAAGTGCAATTAGGACATAGGGAAACTAGAAGTGACTCGGGATGAAACTAGGTCGTAGGAAGTTCCCACACGACAGACACACACGATGTTTTAAATTTGGCTCCTTCGCCTAAGAGTTTATTCGGGATCGAGGATTTTCATCAGATATGTGTTTTGACAAACAAGTCCTACCATGTCGATGTTGAAGAAGTAATGGGGATCGCTGATTGGCGATATGTTTAAACAAGTGTTTCCAAATTACCCCCCTTGAAACTTGTTGATGCTGAAAATGCATCGGTGATCGGTGATCGGCAATGTATCAACGTGAAAACTTCCACCATTTAAATCTTTGGAATTTCACCAACTTGGGTTGTGTAGGTTGAGGAGAACAACATATTGATGGTTGGAATTGTTGTAGGAGTTGTGAACTTGTGAAAGTATCAAGTACTATGATGTAAAATTTTGTACATATATACAGGTATGGTGATGTACACCAAGGATGATGAAAAAATTGTAGGGGGTGTTAATACTCAATTTACAGTTTTAAATGTTGGATTTTTGGTTATGATAGACATGCTACTAGAATAGTGATGTTCTTGCAGTGCCATCATAAAATATCATCTCACTTCCTAAAATCCTAGAATTATTAGTCAACAATGCAACATGGAGGAAAATCCACAGCCTGTTTTCCAAGTTAAGCTATATGCCAAAGTTTATAGTTTCACATAGCAAGCAAATATTAGTGGCACGTATATATAATAAAACATTTGTTTTTATATTTTAAAACAAATCTAGCTCGAAGGCTAGCTCCCGCTCCAATTCTCTAGTACCATGTGACTTGCACAACTACAAAACACATATTAGTTTTAGCAAAATCGTTGAGCCTAGCCACACACTTGCAATCAACACACAACACATAAGTCAAGAGAAATCCAATGCAGAGGCATCAGACCAACCTATGGAAGCAAGAGCAGTCTATAGGTGTTTCATGGGTTTGATCGATGAAGTATCCAACTGCCATATTAATATAACAACAAGAACCTAGATTAAGCCACAAGGAGAGAGCCCATCAGGGTTTAGTTTGCACATTCTGCCAAGTTAAAAGGAAAATTCGATGGGGCAAAAGATAATTCTCAAATCTAGGCAGCACAACATGGAGGGTTAACGCCAAGTGTGTCCATAGGGTGTTGTCAAATCCAGGTTTTGTTTGGCCCTATCATATGGGCTCTCATTTGCAGTGACAGGGTTTATTTTGAGGCCTTCATAAACCTATAAAATGTATGATCAAATGAAGAGGATGCTTGAGGATATAGAGCCAAAATTCCAAAACCAAATACACAGGCCCATAGCTTCATGGAGATCTATGTGTTTGCATTCATACCAGTTGGTAGAAAAACAGGGGAACATTCAGGTATACCATCCAAGCGCCAAATAAAAGGCCTCAGATTTGTTATGGTGTTATATCTTATGGTTTTTGGGTTACATCATTACACAACGCGTCGATATTTTGGATATATGGTTGCGTATAATAATGATAGCACTGCCCATTTTCCATTTGCATGTGAAATGAAAATAGATCTTAGTGGGTATATTAAGGTGGAACGCATAACTTATGGGCATCAAAGTGATAACAATCTTCTACACTGGATACCTAAAGCAAGGCTCACACCAAGCACAAATGCTACAAATCCACAATTTGCAGTTAGGATCCGATTGCAAATACCCAATGCCATCAAGCAATCAAGAGAAATAATGTGAAAGCCACACAACCAAGTCCGAGCATAAAAAGAATCTAAAGATGGAGTTAAATTTATAGTTAAAGTCATTAGAGTTCTCAGGTTTGGAGATGCCAAAGAGATGGAACCAGGCATTGGTTTAATGTTCAACGAGTGGCAGAGGATTTCAAATGAACACTCGAAAATAGAGGAGGAAGGACCCAAGAGGCTTGAATAGAGACCAGGGACGCAGGACTGAGACTCTTTTCATGATTGTAAAACATGAACCTTTTTTTTATTTTGCACTCAATTCTACTTCCTTTTTGATAAGCAGACTTTCTCCTCTAATATCTTTCTTCCTTTTCTTACTTGTAAAACATTTTATCTTTGCAATGCATTGAAATTATCTTGTATGTTGATAAGGCAGTGAAGAATTCACTGATTTCTTTCTCATTCCAAGACTTGTTTTTAAGTACCTTATTCTATGTTTCTGAATGACATTTATGACCAAGAATCTTCCTATGTGAGTGAACAGATTGGGCACTTGCATACTTCTTTATTCTTATGGTTTTATCTACTTTGTTAAATTGGATACCATTGACTAAGTGAGTGTGATCAGAACTTATTTACAATCAGGAATTTCTATTATCTTTCTTCATTTACTGTTGCAACCTCCAACCTTTTTTCAAATCCAATATACATTTATTCATAAAATCATTGCAATAATCGAAGATGTGCTAGGCTTGACCCTATGGCAGTCCAGGGGCAACTTCTAGCACTAACATATTTTGGTGTCGTTGTTGGGGACGAAGCAGCGAAGAAATCTTCCATGGGAGAATGACAACGATCAGACTTGCTTATTGATGGTGAACAAGAAGAGGACATGTGCTTGACTACAGATCTTTCACCATGGCGACTCCATTGTCTAAATATTAATAGGCGACTTCACTGGATCCAAGCATGGAATCCATTTTGGCTCAAAGGTTTTCTTTCTGTGATTTTTCATATTTCATTGGTTTTCCAAACCCAATTCTTAGCAGAGTTGAATGGGAAGGTACCCTTCCTACATTTAAAGGTGAAGATTGGGAGGTTCCGGCTGAGCATCTGCTAGATTTTCATGAGTTTATTCATGAATGTCAGATTGTGCTTAAGGATGTCAAGATCAATTTTTTCATATACTCATTGAAGGGAGCAACCCTTGACTGGTGCAGATATCTTCCAGCTTCAAGTATTAACTCATTGGCAAGTTTTCATGATGCTTTCAATATATTTTGTAAAGTAAAATTTTCAGCTGAAAGTCTTTTTGAAAATTGTTGTGATATATTTGAGAAGCATATGCAGCATAAAGCATATGTTTCTTTTGATTGCAAGAATGAAAATTATGTTGTTGAGGAAGATTTTCCAGATCTAATTGATAATAGGAAAGATGACTGCATAGTTGTGGATGCATTAGATTTTGTTTCTGATGCACCTGTTGTCTTAGATATGAATGAGAAAATAGTTGAAGAAGAGGTATTTCCTCAACTCCTTCAAGTGGATTCCTATGATATGTTGTTACATGTGATTAAAAAGGAGGAATATCGAGGAGGATCCTCAAATCTAGGCTGTCATCGGAAATTTTATTGTGGGCCAAAACCTATTACCTCAGTGGAAGATCGGTGGGCTAGTAGAATACATCTCCTCCTCAGATCAGCGCAACCAACTTCAGTTCATTATTTCAGATAATGGGCATGTCGTCCAACTTGGAAATAATGGGCTGATATCCCAGCAGATCCAAGGCCCGAAGAAAGGATCATCTTACTTAATTAGCTTCAGTGTGTGTTACACATTATTTTCGTCATCCCTATGACCGCTAATGATGTAAACCTATCTGTAGTCTTCAGAGGGGTCAATGGCCTGAGTTCTTGAAGAAATAAGCGAGAATAACTTTTCCTGATAGAAGAAGTTGCATTCTCCTTTGGAAAAATCCCATTAAAAAGGAAGTTTGCAGGTTGTTATATAGGAAGGGTGCAAGAATGCTTGATTCTCGCAGGTTTCACTATAGCTAGGTTGCGAGAGGTTTGCAGGTTGCTCTATAGGCAGGGTGCGAGAATGCTTACACGTGGGAAAAATGAGCGTTTTCTCGAATCTTCTAGAAGGAGAAACTTCCATGGTGAGGTGGCATCCGAATGGTTTGGATCTTACTCGCTTTCATGATTTAGTGGGATCATCCTAACATCCTCACCTTATCCTCTTCAACTTATAAAAGGAGAGGATATCTCATGGAGAAAGTTAGCTTGGAGCTTTTGGGATTGGCTAAGTTGGATTTGGCTTGGAATTATTAGCTTGGTTAGAGCAGCTTTGAGATTTGCTTTGTCAAGATAGATTGTGAGTAGCTATCATATCCATGGTCTCAGAATCCTTGGAGAAAGAAGTGTGTGGGGAATGATGGATAGTTGGAAGGGACCTTATGACATCAAGGCCATGGTTGTAATCTCTCTTTCACATTTAATATGATACAGTAATATGATTCTTTCCTATAAAGCTTGTTGTGTTTTATTGTATGATTCCTTGATCACATACATAGGTTTAT
>ML776616.1:822829-840220 GCA_009831015.1 Picea engelmannii
AGTAATATGATTCTTTCCTATAAAGCTTGTTGTGTTTTATTGTATGATTCCTTGATCACATACATAGGTTTATATTGAGTTTATGCTATTACTATCACTTTGGTTGGCTGTGTTCTTTTGCAGGTTCATCATTGTATGAGCGTTGGAACGGAGCTAGGATGGCAATGGCAAGAGGAAGCGACATTTAAACGGTATGTCACTCATCCCTCTTTAGTTAGTAAATTCAATATTTAAAACTTAAGGAAAGCATCATGTTCTGGTGTGTTTTGTTCTAGATACAGGTGGATCTAGGGAGATCAGTTAGTGTATGCACCTACTGATTAGTCCGATAACAAAATTGGCGACTCCACTGGGGAATGGATTGTTTCCTAGTTAGTCTATTTTCCCTTCCTTTGATTACTTGTTTTTTGGTTTCTGAGTATGTGGGACATCCATCCAGATTCTCTGGGTCTAGAAGTTCACTTAGATTCCCTGTCCTTTTTCAAAGTTTTCTTTTATTACAGACATTCTCGCACTGTACCTCTCTGTGGCCTACGAGAATCATTGATGTTCGCACCCTACTGTTTAGTTAGGTGTGAACTTCTCGCACCCTACCAATGTCTAGCCTGCGAGAATACCTAATTCTCACACAGTACTCTATTGCTAGGCTACAAAATTGTTTGTAAACTTTTTTGGATTGGGTCTTGTCATCTTTTGATGACCCAGTTTTGCTTTGATCAGCTGGATTGAGCTTTTGGAGCCTATATTGATCTGCTTACAGTCTGTTTGACATCCTTTGAGTTGCTTTTAGCCACTTTTGCTTTGTTTGGTTTTGAAGGATTAGTCTCTTTCTTTGAGTGTCTTTCAATTACAAAGCGTGTGTTTTCTTTAGAATTGTTTAAGGAAAGATGAGATTTCTTCTAAATAGTTTGCTTTAAAAGAAAACTTTTAGTTTGGGTTTCTTTGTTTTAAGAAAGTTCATTATTGCTTTTAGTGAAATTTTTGAAACAAAAAGATTTAATTTCTTACTTTATATTAGATTGGGGGCATCTTTGCATTTGAGGTAGCAAAATTGCATGATTCTTGGCATTTTTTGATCTTAAATTATGAAAAAATTTCCCCCTCATGACCGGGGGGGGGCCATGAATCGTGCATTGGTGTTCAGTACCTTTTTCTCATTTCTTGAGAATCTTTATATTGATGAGTTTAATATATTTTGGGACATCATGCATATGGGAATGATAAATGTTTTCTCCTTCTCGTAGCATAGCTTTCATCGAAATGAAAAGATTGCATCTTCATATCTTTGCACAATTTTCGAGTCGGTCAAAACACCATATTGTCCATGCCATCTTCCTTTCGAGTAACAACAGCCATAAAATAAAGTGCTTCTAAAAATTGATTAAACATTTATATCTTTTTTGGTAGCAAACCTACATTAGATTAGTTGTAGGGCTTTGGAATAGGTGTGAAAGATAACTTTCCAAAGTTGCAAACAAACATAGTATCTTATGATAGGGAGAGTTAAATCCACTTATTACATTTTGTCCTAGGAAGCCCTTCTAACACAAGGGTCAATCATGAGGTCGCATTAAGACTGGCAGAGTTACTCACCCTTCTTTGTTGGTCTTGGTGTAGAGGTTGCGCGTATTATGGGGGTCGCTTGAGAGGTATACCCACAATGATGAGTGGAAGCCTTTCAAGTTGATTTCGGGCTAGATACCCTGCCTTTGCATGTGGATCGGACTGTCGACTATTTCCCCAGGCATCACTGTAGTGATTGGTAACCTTAGTGGCCTATCCCTTTAGGTTCTTTACACAAGGTGAATGTGGAGGGGAAAGTCTTCATGGTACCTGGAATCGACATTGGCCAAACTCACTCGGGTTCCTTGGAGGGTATACCCATGATTACGTGTGGGATCTTGCACCAGGGTGTAAGTCTGTTAAGCAGGTCGTCAACATAAATTTTCCACCCGCTCTATCTCATCCCCTTCTTACTGTGTTCCTACAACGTTGGATTTCATCACCAACTAGTGCGTTCATTGTGAGAAGGCTTTGTTTGCTTGCTTGCTTACTAGATTTTTAGCGTGTGTTGTTTGTTTTCCCTAGAGGACTCTAGATTTGATATTTATTTAATGACATTAGTTCCCGAAATGATCAATGAAGGAACCCCTACTCCATGGGAACCTTTTGTTTTTCCTTCTTATGGAAACATTGGTCCTCCTTGTTAGTGTCAAAAGTCACCCCTGGATTGCTTGCAGGAGCAGAGCCCAACGCCCATTAGTTTTTATGTCATGATAGTTTTAATGGGTGATCAAATGGGTAGAGACTCAGGGAGATATCACTCCAACTCGGGGACTGGGTCTGGTATGTAAGGAACAAAGGAGGTCTTGATCTAACTTCAATCAGTGAGTTTATTAAAAGATGAGCAGGTGGAAAACTTGGTAAGAAGAGTGAGTAAACTACCTCGGGCAATAGGCTTTTCAGCAGTTTGCATAAGAAAGACTTTGAATGCAAGATCCTCTTGGTTCAGGGTTTCAAGAAACTGAAAGGGGGACTCGACTGGATTCTCCAATTCTAAGTTGTTCAGCGCTAAGAAAATCACAAGGACTGATTAGAAACAATGCAACTGTTACAGTGATCCAATCTACATCATCCTATAACAGTTACAGCTCGACTGGATTCTCCAATTCCAAGATGCTCTAACACAGTGTAAACAAAGATGTGAAAGAAACTAACATTCATAAGGCAAGAAGTCTCAAGAGTCCATGCATAACCAGAATAACAGTGCTTCATTAAATTTTTGCAACTGGGAGCCTCGCTCAACCATCGATGTCTTACAAAAATGGAAAAATTGCCTACATATACTCAAAGAGAAACCAGCAGTGAAACCAAGACACTGCATTAAAAAACATTGCATCTGCATGCCCACTGACAATCTGCACATGCAGACTCTGGTAGATCGTGCACCGATGGCAGACGCATTCGAACTCTTGACCGTCCTATGGGTGAACCGACGTGCTTTGAATTCATCGCCTGACTTTCCCTTTATGGCAGAGACAATGTCTAACCACCTCCAACAACTGCAATAACTACCCTCTTGGGATCAGGAACGGTTCTGGTCAACTCTGCCTTTTGGGGACGTGGAGGTCTTTTCAAGGGGCCACCTGGACCAGTAGAATGGTTCATGGGATGAGAAGTGGAAGATGTGGCATGCTCGACGAGGATGTTGTAGATTCCAGTATGATGAAGGTGAGGCGGGGGAAAAGGGGTGCTTTTGTGGAAGTGATATGGGGACAGGAGACAGCGAATGGAGGGATGTGCTGAGGTAGAGGTGAATGGCCGAAAGGGACACATGGAAGGTGGTGAGGACTTGGGACAAGTATATTCGTGCCACGTACAGATAGGGGGCCCGCTAGAGTGAAATTCCATTCCGAACCCCCCCCTTCCATTAAAGGCAAAACCGATGGGGGGGTCTGGAATCCAATACAGATCGTAGATCTAAGCGCTGAGACTTGGGCCGTCCATATGTGCGCATACATTATCTCCGATTCTGGACCCCCCCTCTCGTTAAAGCCATAATGATGGAGGGGGTGCAGAATGGAACCTCGGCCGTGAATTTGAGTGCCTGGATCACGACCGTTCAGATCTGCACCCTCTTTAAATTAAATTTTCCTAAGCCTTGCTGATGGATGAACAACTGAGATGACATCGGTGCTTTCAACATGAAAATCCCGAAGGGCCCCACTCGTGGCTCAACTATTGCACCGTGTGTCCTTCAGATGGAATGGTTGAGATGGAAGTTGATGTTAGAAGAGGGTTGCCTCCATTATCAGGCTCGCTTGACGTGACCGGGTGCTAGGACCATACGCTTAGCTTCAAAGGCGCTTATCGGCGTTTCGGGGTTTGGGGTTTCGAGATTTAAAACGACGTGAAACCCTCACCCTTCGAACTCCCGAATGTTGAAATGCCGATGTGACTAGATCTCGCGCCACACGTACTTTGGATGGACGACTGATATCCTTTCTTGCATGCAATATAGACGCTACCTATCGCGCTAATCCCGGCGCAAATCCGCAAACCATGATTTCCCGTCGTCCGTTGATCTTCTTTTATAGATGAATTCGGGTCGTTAACAACGTAATTTCGCCCACTCACTTGATTTTTAGCCCGAAATGGGGCTTTACGTGCTATGCTTGGACGTTCTTCATGCAACCTGCAGACCTGGATGCTCTCAGGCCCAACATTAGGCTCCATGGGGGATAGAGTCGTCCCTATGATGCTCTAAGGACTCTTTTTTCAGATCTAGTGCCTTGTTGTTGGGCTATGGAGTCATTTATTAAGCCGAAAACAGAAAAAAATATTTACAAAACAAAAGAAGCCGCCTGCGGCTTACAAAAAACATTTTTTTAAGAAATGCCCATTTGTTGGGCCATCAAAAACTTCTTCGCCTTCCAAATCCTGCAACCTGTAAGTGTTGTTTGAAAATACCTCAGAGATATTGAAAGGCCCAAACCAGAGGGCATCAAAATTACTGTGTTTGCCCCTATCCTGCCTGGGTGCATCCCATTTGAGCACCAGATCACCCAGCTCGAAATCTTTCTTTCTGCTCTTCCTGTCAAAGGTTTGCTTGATCTTCTGTTGATGATGGTAGGCCCTGTTCATGACCTGTTCCCTGATCTGTTGTATTTCCACCATCTGGTGAATCCTTCTGACCATATGGTCAGGCTCTCCTTCAAGGTCCTGGAGGAATTTTGCCACAGATAAAGTGAGCTAAGGGAAAACAACCTCTGTTCCATAAACAAGTTAGAAAGGTGAGATGCCCAGGGAATTCTTTGTTGTCACCCGGTCGGCCCATAGAGAAAATTTGAGCTTTGAATCCCAGGCCCTTTTATTGTCTTCCAATAATTTTTTATTGAGCTTGACCAGACTTTTATTGGAAGACTTTGCCAATCCATTTCCTTGAGGATAATAGGGAGTGGAGTGGATCAGCGAAATCTCAAATTGTTAACAGAACTTGACCAGAGGCTCAGACCTGAAAGAGGCGGAATTGTCGGTGACGATTTTGCTAGGACAACCAAACCTAGCTATGATATCCTCCAGGAAGCTGATAATTACTTTGTGAGAAGTACTCTTGGTAGGGGTAGCTTCTATCCACTTGGTGAAATAGTCTGTCATAGTCAGGATCCATATGTGTTGACCACTTTAGGGAGGATGAATTTCTCCAATGAAGTCCAACCCCCACTGCTGAAAAGGTGCTGAAGCTACTATAGGCTTTAATGTTAGCGATTTGAGCTGTTGTTTTCCTGAGAACTTTTGGCATTTGATGCAAGCTCTGATTTCTCTGCAGACATCAACGAATAAAGTAGGCCAGTAATATCCAGCCCTGAGGGTCTTATGAGCTGTGGTCTTCCAGAAATGATGCCCCCCGCAAAGGCTGTTATGGAAATCAAACATAACCTTCTGGGCTTCTTGCGGATCCAGGCATCTTAAAAATACCCCTAGAGGGTCTTTCCAGTACAAGGCTTGGTCTATGAGGCAATATCTGACAGCCTTGAGCTTTAAAGCTCTCGCCTTGCTTTTTCCCATTCCATCAGGAGGCTTCAATTCTTGCAGAAAGTACAAGATATCCTTCTACCAGGTGCATTCTGTTAGTGATAAGGCACCATGAGAATTCTTATTGGATGACTCAGCTTGCAGATTTTCTGAACAGGCGTTGATGAAGCTAATCCCCAAGGCTTTGCAATTGGATTCAGCTAGCAGCTTGGCTAAACCCTGCCCCTTTATCAACTTGGTGGGCTTAATCTCCAGATCAAACTCTAGGATCTTGGCAATCCACTTACCTCTTCTCCCATCTATGTCGAGCTGTACAAGGATGTCCTTCACAAAGGGTGAAGGAACATATGCGGTCACTTTTGAGTGCAGGACATAAACTCTGAAAGCATTGAGAGCTTTCACTAAGGCATAGGCCTATTTTTCCATGATTTCATACCTGATCTCTACATCTCTTAATGCCTTGCTGAAGAAGGCAATGGGTTGTTCTCGCCCTTCCTCATTTTTCTGCAACAAGACTGCTGCTACTGTATCAAAAGAAGCAAAAGAGAAAATTAGGAACTCTTTGGAATAGTTAGGACTGATCAGCACAGGTGCCTCAGTCAATGCCCTTTTTATTTGGATAAAAGATTCCCTGGGTTCAGCGGTCCATTTCACTTCATTTCCCTTCCTGAGCATGGTTGTGATGTGTTTCACCAACTCAGCAAAATTTGAGATGAATCTCCTCAAGAAATTAATCTTCCCCAAAAAGGCATGAACTTCCTTCTTGGATCTAGGAAGTGACAAGGTTTGAATTGCCTCTACCCTGCTAGGATCAATCCTCACTCCCTCTGCTGATACTATATGGCCTAATAGCTTCCCCTCCTTCATAAAAAACAAATATTTCCTAGGGTTCAAGGATAGGCCAAACCTCCGACACTTCAAAAAAACTTTTCTCAGATGACAGCAGTGCTCTCTGTCAGACCTAGAGAAGACTGTTATGTCATCTAGATAGATCACCACAAACTTATCTTTCTCCCTGATGAAGGCTATGTCCATGGCTCGCTGAAATGTTGCCCCTGCATTCATCAATCCAAAAGGCATTTTGGCATACATGAATGTGCCCCAAGGAGTGGTGAAGTTCGTTTTTTCTCTGTCCTCAGGTATGACTGATATCTGATTATAGCCAAAAAAACCATCAATCATGGATATCCTAGATGCACCAGTTACCCTCTGCAGTATTTGCTCCATGTTGGGCAGGAGATAATTGTCTTTCCTTGAGCTCATGTTCAGGTTCCTGAAATCAACACAGAGTCTGATTTCTCCACTTTTCTTCCTTACTGGGACCAAATTGGCCACCCATTCGGAATATCTCAAGGGGACGATGATTTGGGCATCTAGCAATTTCTTCACTTCTTTCTCCATGACAGGTAGCAACATGGGATTTATCTGTCTCAGCTTCTGCCTGAATGGCTTAGCCTCTTCTTTTAGTGGGATCTTGTGCTCAATGACAGATGTGCCATAAGTCTTGAGGTCTTCATAGGCCCATGCAAACACATCAGCGGATTCCTTTAATAACTCAGTATATTCCGCCCTCTGTTCATTGGTCAGGCTGCTTTATAATTTGACAAACTTAGGCTCCTCCTATGTGCTAATGTTGCATTTGGCTGTATCAACATCTTTATTTGAAACACCACGCTTTACTACCACATCATTTTTGTCGAATAGTCTTTCTAAAGGGGCTATTCCCCTTGGAATGAACAGACTAGCCGAGACCGCTAAGGAGTCGGTCGAGGTATTCTCTTCCCTTGGGACAAAAGTAACGTTGAAAGCTGAGAAGAAATTATCAATCAGGTCCCATACCTCATTTTTGTAACTCCTGAGCCGAGGATGCTTGGCCTGATAAACATTCCTGACCTGTTGGATTATCAATTCCGAATCTACGAACACTGCCATCTCTTTAATTCCCATTTCTTTTGTAGCCCTCATACCTAGAAGAAGAGCTTCATATTCCGCCACATTGTTGGTAGTTTCAAATTCCAGCTTGTATGACAGGGATATGGTCTCTTGACAGGGCGATATGAAAATCACTCCAGCGCCTGCGCCTATACTGGAGGAAGCTTCGTCAAAGAACATCTTCCAAACAGAGGTGGTTGGAGGAGGTATCTACTGATTAAGAATGGGTTTCTCTCTGATATGTAAAGGGACCTTAGGAGTTCCAGTGATCTGTAACAAACTAGACCCTAAATCAGTGTCAAGTGCAAAGATGGGGTGATTAGTGGGGTTTGCTTCATCACTGACAATATAGGCTAGCTAGGCTTCTCTGTACAACCTCCTGTGTTCCTCTCCAAAGACCGGAATGGTGGCATATGTGAGATCCATCTGTAATGCTCCTCCAAGTCTTTTAATCCAAGACCTTGACAACAACATGCCAAACTTGGCAGGAACGTCAACTACCACAATATCCATGACCATACTCTTCATGGGCAACTGAAACAAAGAAACCACCAGGTCTTTGATGACTCCCAGACACTACACTCTCCTTGAATCAAAAGAGTAAAAATCATGATAGGCCTTTGTCACTTCCAGTCCCAGCTCTTCCATGACAATTTTCGGCATAAGGTTGTGGGAAGATCCTGAATCCATGAGGCAATTATGAAACACTTTATCATGTATGTTCAGGGAGGTGTAGAAGGGAGGGGATGGATCATCTATGTCTTATACCATGGGACCTAGGATGACTGTTGGTTTCTCATATTGAAGGTTCACTGAGTCAGAGGGAGGTTGGGGGGACTCAGATTGTAGCAACTTGGAGAGGGACCTTTTGAAGCCTTCATTTTTAACTAGCTCAGAGAGGGGGACGAGAATTCTGATCTTTTGAATTTCATGCTCAAAATTAAAGGAGGAAATAGGCTTAGGAGCTTCCCTTACCTCAGAGACAGGTTCTTTGACTATCGATGAAGCATTCTGAGTTTTCTTTTCTTTAGTAGTGGTTGTTGCAGATTTAGTAGGCCTTTCTGCTATGAGGGGCTGGTCTTGGCTGTCAAAGTCTCCTTCTTTCTTTCTTGACCTAAGATTGTATCTGTTAGAGGTGTGACCGGCCTTTTCTCCTTTACCTAACTCATGAATTTGAATGTTCATCAGGGATTCTTCATATGCAGACTGATTCAAATGGGGAAAAGGAGGAGCTTCTTCAACACAGTGAATTTCGGGGTCAAACTCGTCTATCTCCTCCCCTCCCTCATGAGTAACCAGATTATTTTGGAGAGGGGTTTGGATCCTTTTATCTTCCCTGTCTTTCCCCTTTGGTTCCCTTGGGGAGGCCTATGGTCCATTGTTATTAGGTCTCCTGAAACCTCTACCATCAACATTCTGGGGATTTCTGTACATGGGCTTCCCTTCTAACTCCCATCTTTCCATTCTGGCAGAAAGTGATTTTAGTACTCTAGTTGTCTCATCTATCTGAAGGGGCAGGGGAGAGGGACTAGATGAGGAGGCTTCAGGCCTTTTTATGGGAATGTTCTTATCAGTAGTGTTTCTGAGTCGGTCAACAACCAATATGTTAGATTCTACCTCCACGGTTGCATCCTGCATGTGAGCCAGAGTAGTGGCTCTTCTCTCCCTCAACAGTAGGCAAAAATCAAGATCAAAAGCGCTGGCGTAAGTGATCTTAGCCGAGGCTTCTGAGGGATTTATCTCAGTGGGGATTTTATCATACATTTTATTAAATCTCTTAGAGAAGTCAGGGACAGACTCTCCTTCTTTTCTCTTCAAAGACCCAAACTCTGTCATGTAATACATGAAGTCTTTTTTATCTCCCCATTGTCTCAAAAAGGCATTATCCAAAGCTTCGATCCCATCAATAGATCCAGGGGGCAGGGCCTTGAACCATTTTCTAGCCTCTCCTTGGAGACTATGCACAAAAATTCTCATCCATACTTCTGCGTGCATAATAACATTATCATCCGTGAAAGTGTAAAAGGCTTCTAGGTGTTCTTCTGCAGTTATGTCCCCCTCGCCTATGAACGTGGGCAGCTGCTTAAGGTATCCATCTGCTGGGAGGGCATTGAGAGGTTGTGGTAAGACAAGAGGAGCATACCTAGCAACTATTATAACCTCAATTCTGGTCATGGGGGGATTTGCTCCTGCCATGGGAATATTAGGTGGAGGAGAACTTGGAGGAGAAGGAGCTCAAGAAGGGGATATTGGGAATGAGCCTCTAAGTAGAATGGGAAACAATAGGGGCTTTAGGGATAAGGATAACGGGTTTAATTCGACGGGCGCTCCTCTTTGTGCAGAAGTGGAAATAGTAACAAGAGGAGGAGTGGTAAATCTAGGAGTGGGGAAATCTTCTGTGGTCCTGGGTCTACACCTAGGTACAACTTCAGGGGAGAGGGGAGTGACAAGGATTTCTCCCTCCAATCCTAGAATAGGGGGGAAAAACTCAACATGAACACTCCCGAAATTTAGGAAACGGGAAACTTCAGAAAAAGGTCTGTTAAGAAACTTAGGAGGAGAAATAGGAGTTCCTACAGAAGGAGATGGTGGATTACCTGGTTCTGTGGCAGAAGCTTCTCCTTCAGAGGCCTTTCCTTTTCTAAGAACCACCTCCGGATCAGTTTCTGGTGTAACTAGAGGCAGCTATGGATGGGACCGCGTGTGTCTGCCTCTGAAAGCCACAATTAACATGGCAGGTTCACCACAGTGGAGTCGTCACAATGGAGTCACCAGGTGTGTAGTAGCAATCTTCAAAGGTTCTGATACCTGATGCACCTTCAGAATCAGAGGCTCAATGTCGTTCAATCTTGGGGACAATTTCCAACTTTGTCCTCAGTAATGGCACCAGAAATGTTAGCATTAGAAGTCACTCCTGGATTGCTTGCACGAGCAGAGCCCAATGCCCATCAGTTTTTATGTCACGATAGTTTTAATGGGTGATCAAATGGGTAGAGACTCAAGGAGATATCAATCCAACTCAGGGACTGGGTTTGGTATGTAAGGAACAAAGGAGGTATTGATATAACTTCAATCAGTGAGTTGATTAAAAGATGAGCAGGTGGAAAACTTGGTAAGAAGAGTGAGCAAACTACCTCGGGCAACAGGCTTTTCAGCAGTTTGCAGAAGAAAGACTCTGAATGCAAGATCCTCTTGGTTCAGGGTTTCAAGAAACTGAAAGGGGGACTCGACTGGATTCTCCAATTCCAATTCGTTCAGCACTAAGAAAATCACAAGGACCGATTAGAAACAATGCAACTATTACAGTGATCCAATCTATATCATCCTATAACAGTTACAACTCGACTGGATTCTCCAATTCTGAGCTTCTCTAACACAGTGTAAACAAAGATGTGAAAGAAACTGACATTCATAAGGCAAGAAGTCTAAAGAGTCCATGCATAACCAGAATAACAGTGCCTCATTAAAGTTTTTCAACCGGGAGCCTCGCTCAACCATCGATGTCTTACAAAAATAGAAAAATTGCTTGCATATACTCAAAGAGAAACTAGCAGCGAAACCAAGACACTGCATTAAAAAACATTACGTCTGCATGCCCACTGACAATCTGCACATGCATAATCTGGCAGATCATGCACTGATGGCAGACGCAATCGAACTCCTGACCATCCTATGGGTGAACCGACGTGCTTTTAATTCGTAGCCGAACTTTCCCTTTATGGTGGAGACAATGTCTAACCACCTCCAACAACTGCAATAACTGCCCTCTTGGGATCAGGAATGGTTCTGGTCAACTCTGCCTTTTGGGGACATTGAGGTCTTTTCGAGGGGCCACCTGGACCAGCAGAATGGTTCATGGGATGAGAAGTGGAAGATGTGGCATGCTCGACGAGGATGTTGTAGGTGCTAGTATGGTGAAGGTGAGGCGGGGGAAAATGGGTGCTTTCATGGAAGTGATACAGGGATAGGAGACAGCGAATGGAGGGATGTGCTGAGGTAGAGGTGACTGGGCGAAAGGGACACATGGAAGGCAGTGAGGATTTGAGATCAGTATATTCATGCCACATACAGATAGGGGGCCCGCTAGAGTGAAATTCCATTCCGGACCCCCCCTTCCATTAAAGGCAGAACCGATGGGGGGGGGCGGAATCCAATACAGACCATAGATCTAAGCGCCGAGACTTGGGCCGTCCAGATGCGCGCATACATTATCTCTGATTCTGGACCCCCCCCTCTCGTTAAAGCCAGAATGATGGAGGGGGTGTGGAATGGAACCTCATCCGTGAATTTGAGTGCCTGGATCACGACCGTCCAAATCTGCACCCTCTTTAAATTAAATTTTCCCGAGCCTTGCTGATGGATGAACGGCTGAGATGACCTCGGCGCTTTCAACATGAAAATCTCAAAGGGCCCCACTCGTGGCTCAACTATTGCGCCGTGTGTCCTTCAGATGGAATGGTCGAGATGGCATTTGATGTTAGAAGAGGGTTGCCTCCATTATCAGGCTCGCTTGACGTGACTGGGTGCTAGGACCATAGGCTTAGCTTCAAAGGCGCTTATCAATGTTTCGGGGTTCGGGGTTTCGAGATGTAAAACGATGTGAAACCCTCACCCTTTGAACTCCCGAATGCCGAAATGCCAACGTGACTAGATCTTGTGCCACGCGTCCTTTGGATGGGTGACTGATATCCTTTCTTGCATGCAATATAGATGCTACCTATCGCGCTAATCCCGATGCAACTCTGCTAACCACGATTTCCCGCCGTCCGTCGATCTGGTTTTACAAATGAATCTGGGCCGTTGACAACGTAATTTCGCCTGCTCACTTGATTTTTTAGCCTGAAATGGGGCTTTATGTGCTACGCTTGGGCATTCTTCATGCAACCTACAAACATGGATTCTCTCAGGCCCAAGACAAGAAATGTCGCTAACACTCCTCACATCGCTACTTTGAGCCTTCTAGATCTCACTATTGGATTACCGGTATGGTTTTTTTCCACTCAGGTAATCCTGAATGCAGTTAGTGCTTCAATCACAAGCACTTCCCCCCAAGAACATCAAACTCATGTTGATCCTTCACCTTCTTCATCATTAAGGTCTTCTTCACCTTCTTCGCTTGCAAGGTCGCCTTTCATTTCATCTTCTTCATCGAGTGAAAGTTTTGAATCTAGTAACCCGGTGAATAAGAAGAAGAAGAAAAGAAAGATTAAGAAGAAGAAAGATAAACAAGGGTCAAAACCTCCAACCATTATCAAACATGTTGGAAAACAACCAGTTACTGTTAGTCATGTTGGGAGTGTTGATGATGTCAAGATCACCCAAACAACCCGTAAGCCCAAGTACCCTTGAAGGCTTTGTAAGGGTAGCCATCTTCTTAAGGAATTCCCTGGTCTATCCAAGGTTATAGAAGCATGGTCTACACATCCTCGCCAACCCACGTCGTTAGCCTCTGAACAACATGCTGACAACCCCTCGTCAACCAGTCATGATATGGTTGGGAAGAATAAAAGTAGAGTCAAGTTCCCATGTATGTTATGCAAAGGGAGTCATCTCACTCACCTTTGTCCTCATATGGACGAAGCCTCGAAATTACTGGAAGACATGACTGTTTCACAGCCTCAACTTCCAGCTGCATATCGTAAGCTTTCTCTCAACCCTCCAATAGTTGATGGAATGATCACTCCAGTCCTTTCACCGGTCAAACTGGTTGATCATGTCGTCAATCTGGTCACGTCCTTAGTTGAACTAGTTGACAAAGTGGTTGATTCGATACCATCCTTGGTCAATCCCACTCTCCCCTCAGAGAGTGAAACTAAAGTGATCAAACTGATCCCATCCTCGATCAATCCCACTCTCACGTTAGAGAGTGTCACCCAAGTGGTCAATCTGTTTCCATCTGTCGACCCCATTCTCTCCTTGGAGAATGAAACTCAAGTGGTCGATCTGATCTCTCCATCGGTCGATCCTACTCTCCTGCTAGAGAGTAAACCTAATACTGCCCATGTTTTTCTCATTGATACAGAATCTACCATGCCGGGGGCTATTCCTCCTTCTCCCATGGAACCCCCTCCAAGTAATGAGTCCATCCATTTTGATTGGGGTGTGCTAACTGTACCTCGTCTTCCCTCTCACATTCCTTTCCAGATTACAGTGCAGGTTTGTGGTCGAGACGTTCCTCAGACATTGATAGATGAAGGTTCATCTATTAGTATTTTGTCCTCTATTGCTTAGCAAGCCTTGGGTTATACTCCACTTGCACCGATTACGCAGAATCTGTTAGCTTTTAACAAAAGAACTAGTCAACCTTTAGGGACCCTTCCTCAGTTTCCTGTAACTTTGGGAGGGAAAACTGTCTTCATTGATGTCATGGTAGTCCAAGACCCCCTGGATTTTTCTTTACTCCTTGGGCAAGATTATGTCTATGCCATGAAAGCTATTGTGTCTACTCTTTTTCGTGTGATATCTTTCCCTCACAATGGATGAGTTGTGACTATTGATCAACTTTCATTCATTGACGCCAACTGGATTGCCTCCCTAAATGGTTCTTATATGCAGATGGTATCGCCCCCACTACAGGTCAATTTTGTGGCATTGTCGCCCATGGCTTCAACTTCTGATGACTTAGATCCAGTAGTTGACATGGTGATCTCTTCGATAGGGTTGTTTGAGCCTGATCTCTTTACTCCTGTCACGACCCTCAACATGTTGTCCTTCCAGAGCGTGTTTCTTCCTTCCAATGAAGATCTCTTGGAAGCCATGACCGAGTTTTTTCCCTTGACATGGTGTCCTTCCGGAGCATTTTCCTCTTGGAACCCATGATCAAGAAGAGAATCTGAGGATAGTTTTTGCGTCTCTGAGGCAACCTCGTTAAAAAATGAAACAGAGGTCTTTGAGCATGTTTTTTTATTTCAAGCTCGTTAAAAAATGAAACCACTTACAAGGATAGTTTTTTTGTCTCTGTGGCAACCTTGTTAAAAAATGAAACCACTTTCAAGGATATTTTTTGCGTCTCTGAGGCAACCTCGTTAAAAAATGAAACAAAGGTATTTGAGCATAGTTTTTTAATTTCAAGCTCGTTAAAAAATGAAACCATCCGAGGATAGTTTTTTCATCTCTAAGGAAACCTCGTTAAAAAATGAAACAGAGGTCTTTGAGCATGGTTTTCTGATTTCAAGATCGTTAAAAAATGAAACCACTTACCGAGGATAGTTTTTTGTGTCTCTAAGGCAACCTCGTTAAAAAATGAAACAGAGGTCTATGAGCATGATTTTCTGATTTCAAGCTCGTTAAAAAATGAAACCAGACTGGAGCATAGTTTTCTAATTTCAAGCTCGTTAAAAAATGAAACCACTTGAGGATAGTTTTTGTGTCTCTGTAGCAACCTCGTTAAAAAATGAAACAGAGGTTACGAGCATAGTTCTTGTTTCTGTGTCAAGCTCGTTAAAAAATGAAATAGTTTTCCCCCTCTCTATTTGAGTCAAGTCCTTCGTCTAGTATTTGAAGCTTCATTTCCTCTGCCTTTGTCATTGGATGAAATGAAGCTTGAGGGGCAATACTTCTAGCCTCTGGACTTCATGCTGAAGTAGAGCCGCTAGTTTCTTAAGCTGGGGGCTAAGTACCAACCTTCCATGTGTTATGCGTTGGGAAGTCCAAGCATATTTTTATATGGTTCAAGCTTGTGTAAAAATGAAACCACTTACCTCAAGCATAGTTTCCTCTGGTTCAAGCTTGTGTAAAAATGAAACCAGGTTCAAGCATAGTTGTGTTTTGTTTTAAAGCTTACATAAAAATGAAAACAATCCCGAGCTTAGTCTTTGTTCTTTCTCATGCTCGTAAATACATGAGAATAATTTACTGAGCTTAGTCTTTGTTCTTTCTCGTGCTCGTAAATCAATGAGAATGTAACTGAGTATACTTTTATCACTTTTTCGGACTCGTAAAAGTTATACGAAAAAGGAACCCCCTAGAGTTCTCTTTAAGCTCTTTTTAGACTCTCTAAACATGAAAAGATTGTCGATCGATCTTGTTCTTTTTACGCTCATTAAAGTATTTGAATAAAATGTATGTTGAGCAATAGTTTATCTCTTTTACGGTCTCATCAGACTACTTTACGAAAAAGGAACTGAGAGAGTTCTCTTTAAGTGTTTTTTAGACTCTCTAAACATGAAAAACCCCCGAGTTTTCTTTCTTTGGACTCGTAAAACAAACATCGAAATGCCCATATGGGACCAAACCACTCCTTCCTAGGGTTCATTAAACATACTCTGAGGGACTCGTCTGAAGGATGAGATTACATTTACAAGCATATGTTATCCTCCTCAAGCTTGCATAAAAATAAAGAGGTACTCGCCAGAAATGGTGGGGGGGAAATTGGGAAAGAAATGTATCTAAACCTGTTTTTTGTGGAAGAGTCGCTTTTGAACATGACACCCTTTCACTCGCCTTGTGTCTAGGTTGGAAAGTCCACTTGTCTCCTGATTATACTCCTATAAGATTATAAATTGGTCTGTGATCCTTGTTGTGGAGTCAGTATTTCCAAGGTAGTTGTCGTGTCGTCAATATGTTCAAAGAAAAATTCAACTTGGAAATCCTTCTATTGTGTCGACCATTTCTGCAATCTTTAAGCCTTCTATTGCATCGGCCATCCCTGAGTTAGTCCCGAATCACTTGTTACTCTAATCTACATCAAATCTTGTTACTTGTTTCATGTCATTGATGTGGGATACATTAAGGCCCTCCTGTGACAAGTCTTTTCCTATCGACTTCAACTCATTATCCAAGAATTAGACTTAGAAACTAATTGGTACCTTGGAACTCGCATGCCTCAATGGCATGTTTCCTCACTTTCGACAGTGGGTTTTCATTATTAACCCCTGATCGAGAGATTCCGTCGAGTGTTCGACCTCAACTCATTGATTCACATTCGTTGGATTGTACTAGAGTACCTTGGGAGTCATTGAAATTAATGATGATTTCCCTCACACTTGTTAACAGTATACACTAATGACTGGTAATCAAGTGGTTTCTACCATGTTCAACTTCAGCACATGTATTCACATGGTTAGATTCGGACTATAGAGTGGTGGAGATGAAGACCCTGGATATTTTTTGACAGATCCAGGTTGCATTGGAGTATATTCAGTTTGTATTGTTGCATAGATCCACATTGTATGTCTGGTGGCTATGTTCAAATTTGAGTCTTTAACATATAGATCCACAATGTATTTTTGGTGGCTATGTTAAGATTTGAGTCATATCGGCATGGATCCAAAGTGTATGTTTGGTGGCCATGACCTGTCTTACTTGACATGGATCTTCGCATGTCAGCACTTATGCTTTGAGTCATTTGTATTCTGAGTATGGGAATGCCTACCTCAGTGATGATGTATTATTGTACTGTATTTCCTTGTTTGTTGGCAGGTTTCCGACCGACTGTTCCTTGTTCCCTACACACACTTGACAAAGTATTTCAGCTATCACTCTGTTCTAACTTCATACTTTGGGGGGCTCTCTGTTACACATTATTTTCGTCATCCCTATGACCATTAATGACGTAAACCTGTCTGTAGTCTTCATAGGGGTCAGTGGCCTAAGTTCTTGAAGAAAGAAGGGAGAATAACTTTTTCTGAGAGAAGAAGTTGCATTCTCCTTTGGAAAAATCTCATTAAAAAATAAGTTTGCATGTTGCTATATAGGCAGGGTGCGAGAATGCCTGATTCTCGCAGGTTGCACCATAGCTAGGTTGCGAGAGGTTCGTAGGTTGCTCTATAGGCAGGGTGCAAGAATGCTTACACGTGGGAAAAATGAGCGTTTTCTCGAATCTTCTAGAAGGAGAAACTTCCATGGTGAGGTGGCATCTGAATGGTTTGGATCTTACTCACTTTCATGATTTAGTGGGATCATCCTAACCTCCTCACCTTATCC
>ML776616.1:899062-921432 GCA_009831015.1 Picea engelmannii
GACACTAAGGAGGCACTTATAACATCTCACATGACTGATTTGAAGGAGGAGAACTGATTTACTGAAGTCAAATAACTCTTGACACCTGAAAGGAACCCTGAAACAAAGGTTTTGAGGGGGAGCGCTCCCCTACTTCAGCCCCAAAAGTGTTGGCGCTCCCCTATAAGGCTTCAGGGAGTGTTATAACGCTCCCCATCCCCCTTTGAAGGAGCGCTTCTCATCTTGAGAGCGCTGGCACTTCCCCAAGGCTTACCAGGGAGCGCTACAGTGCTCTGATGCCCCTTCTAAGGGAGCGTTGCCTAATCTGAGGTAGTAGTTGGCCCATTGAGGAGAATAAGGGGAGGATATTTCGAGATTAGGAGGCAATTGTGCTCGAATTCTTGGTTTCATCAAGAGATCCCTGATCTAAGGAGAAGGTTCCCAACTTGTTCTAAAGATAACTCAAGAGGTTAAGCTCCTCTTAACCTATATAAACAGGCTCTATGATGGTGGAAAGGGAGGAAGAATTGAAGATATGAAACTTATGATCTTGGAGGAAACTCACAGTCATCCAAAGGAGAGTGACCAATGAAGCTGTTGTTATCCATTTTGTGGAGCTTTCAGGCAAGGGTTAGACGAAGGGGACTTGACGAAGCTGTCGCATTCGCATCTACGATTGTAAGTATTCCTTTCATTATTCTCATCAATATGACACGCTTGGCCTGTTTCTTTCTAGTTTGTGTCTAATGTCACATGAACTTATCATTAGTTGATAGATCTGTTTTCAAACTAATATCAATAGAGTAGGAAGCGGTTGTATCTTGTCTTGTCCACAGAACTCAGCGAGGAGCAAAGGATTGGAGCACAACTCGGAGCGTGCAGGGACAAACGTCGATAAAAAGGTACTTCTGTCATCCTTCCTTCTCATGTATTAGTTTAGATAGATTTGAAAGGAATTCAGTGTCCATGTTAATCATTTTCTGTCTAGATTTAAGGTCAAGCTCTAGAGGCGATCTACCTATCCGCAGGGAGATTTTCCTACAACAGAAACTAGCGACTCCGCTGGGGAGATAACCTCAAATCGAAACCTCTTGTTTGGATTTTTCTCCTCATTGACCTTGTTCTATCCCTTGATTGTTTCAGACCTGGTTCACTCCTCTTTGATTAGTTTCATGAGCTGATTGGCTCCTTACCTTATCACATTCAGCATACTTGTCAAGTTTGAATCCCATTTTTTGGAATTTTTTGACATTTCTGGGGCTTTTAGACCCTGGTGCCCCTGTCCTAGTGTTAACAGAGTGCCAGCGCTACCCCGCACCTTTGAACAGAGTGATATAATGCTCCTTTCCTTTGGCAACAGAGCGCCATCCTGTTTTTGGCCCAAAAACCCTCCAGAACTGCCTTTCTCGGGGTTTGCCTCTATGTCTCTTTTGCTGAGTGATCTAGTGAGTCAATTTTTCTTCCCTTTCATCCTTGACATCTGTCTTTTTGAAGAATAAACACCTTGTTAATTGGATCTTGTAGCCTTCTTCACCATTTTCATTGAGTTTTTCCTTGTTGAGTGAAATTCGAAACCCATGCATTGTTTTTCTCTCCTCATCAGCTGAGTAAAAACCCTGGTGAAGGTCATCAAAGGCCTACAGACCTCTTTGTCTTGATTTCGGTCAAGGTCATTGTTCTTCAACTTTTTCTTTTGGGTGTGAAGTTTGTTTTTCTCTTTGATTGTTTCTTTTCTTTCGCTTTTTCGTTTGGATTGCTACGAAAGGGTGTATTGTTTGTGTGACTTTTGCTTGTGCTAGATTGGTTTTTATTCATACCAGGAAGATAATTAGCAAGACAAGCATTGTGTTGAATTTATCGTCATTCATACACAAACAATGAAAGACATCTTTATGATTGATTGTGCGTATTAGAAGGCATTCACAAGTTTTTTCATTACATCAGGATTTGATTGAGAAAAGAATTGTTTGAGGACATTCCTTATTTGTGCTGGATTAGTGAAAGAACTTTCTCTCTCCCTTAGATATATGTTCATCGAAAGGAAATGACTGCTTATCATATTTGATGCATTCTTTGGGTCTGAGTCATAATTCCATTCTTTTCACTTCCATGCACCCCTTTGCATAAAGAACAGCCACAAAAAATCAACGCTAATTAAAAGTTATTTAGAACTTTTTCTTTTCTAGGACCCTCCACCAACAGTAGATTAGGCTTAGTACTTTGGATTAGGGATGTGAGCATAACTCTCCAAAGTTTCTAAAACAAACAGTAGCATCCTGAGTTAGGGAGAGTCAAATCCAGTTATCGTATAAGTCTGCCTGGGATCCCCCTCTCACACAGGGGTTACGCACTAGGTCGCATTCGGGTGAGCTATGGGGACTAACCCTCTGTGGTTTAACTGATTGTGGTGGTCGGATCGTATTATGGGGATCACTTTGAGGTAAATCCACAATTACTGCGTGGAAGCCTTTTAGTTGGTTTCGGGATTGATACCCATCCTGTACGTTTGGATCGGACTGTCGACTGTTCCTGCCCAGGGGCTGACTGCGAATTGGTAACCTTAGTGGCCATAATATTTAGGGTCTTACACAAGGTGACGGTGACGGGAAGTCTCACTGTACGTGGAACAAACATTGTTCAAACTCTCTCGGTCTCCTTGGAGGGTAAATCCACAATTACTGCGTGGAAGCTTGCACCGAGGCATAAGTCCGTTAAGCAGGTCACCATTGTAACTGTTCCATCCTATCCCCGCCCCTTCTGGACTTGATCACGCGACGTTGGATTTCATCACCAACTAGCACGGTCATCAAAAGAAGGTCATGTTTGCTTGGTTGTGATTCTTAGATTTTTTAGCGTTTGTTGTTTTTTTTCGCTAGTTGGCCATAGATTTCTTTCGCCGACTCTTCTCTGCCAACATCGACCCTCCACGCCGCTCGCGGAGGCTACAGGGACTTCCTCCAGAGAATATGGAAGGAAGCACCCCTTTACCCCCTCAGTCTACGGAGGAATCTCCTCAACAGAGCGAGGTTCATAATGCTACAACTTCCCAGGAAGAAGTTCCCATCCCTCTGGAGAATTTCCAAATTGTCTCAGAATCTCCGGAAGCTTATCGCATTCCGGAGGGATACGAATGACAGATCCTCCACCTGAATTCCACTAGAGAATTTGTGATCATCCATCCTTCTTACATTCCGGCTGGGTCTTCTCAGAACCCTTTAGCCAGTGACCCCTTTTGGACTGCAGATGTTGTTCGGAGTCCACCACACTTGGTGCGAGATCTTTATGGAACAGGAGAAGGTGTCGATACACCCTTTTCCTATACTGTACCCCCAAATCATTTCACCGGTACTACCACTTTTATAGCCACACCAACCGTTGGTCTGAACATACCGTCTGTTGGCCCAAGGTCTACTATTCCCCTCCAGACAACCCATTCAACAATGGCCCCGTACATTCCGACTATCCCTGCCGGTAATGTGGTAGTTAATCAAGCCCTGATTGGCACACCTGTAACACCAAGACCTACACTCCCTTTTGGATTTAGGGCATTGAATGCTTCTGCTACCGCCACTACCCAAACCACTACCCAAATTGTACCGGGAAGTTCCATACCTATCCAACAACCCAGAGGGACTGGTCTTGGTGGTCCTAACCAGATCGGTGGCACCAGTCCATCATTGACATCTGGATTTTAGATATTGGGAACTCTACCTCAAACTGGGGGGAATCCTCACTCCGGAGGACAAAATCCATTCGGAGGGAACCCTAACACTGGGGGGCATCCTCACATCAGAGGACAAATTCCATTCGGGGGGCACCCTCATGCTGGGGGGCAGCCTCAATCCAGAGTACACCATCAACCACAAGGACAGAATGTGTCCATCGCACCCAACCCATGGAGCATCCCTTTTCAAGGAAATCTGCATGCCTCCACGGGACAAAATATTCAGACTCCGCAACAACCCCCTTATGGACAAATTCCAAACCCACCCTATAATCCACAAAACCCATTCGGTTATCCTCCGCTCACCAATACTTCTCAAAACATCTCAAATCCTATGTACCTTGGTCAAAACCAACCTCACATGAGAGGGCCCATGAGTTATAATTATCCACATAACCCAGTATTGGGCCCCACTGGTGTCCCTTTGCCACACCAGCATTACCCACAGGTTAACCGACAACTACCTTTTCTAGCCACCTTGGACCTCCCAGACTTGTCTCGGTTAACGAATGATCCCATTTATCATTCTCCGATTTGTCCAGCTATCCTAGATAAACTTCCTTCTGATATCCCAAAATTCGATGGAAAGCCTGGAGAAGACCCAAACAATCACTTGATGACCTTCCATTTGTGGTGTTCATCCAACTCCCTCATGGACGATTCGATTCGTTTGCGCCTTTTCCAACGAACACTCACGGGTTCCGCAGTGAAATGGTATATTGAATTACCACACGCATCCTTTCACGACTTCAACTCCCTTGCCATGTCCTTCCTCACACACTTTCAACTACCCATTCGATACGAGACGGGTACTGAACTATTAACCTCTCTTCGTCAGACAACTTCCATACATATCTTCGATCATATCCATGAATGGAGACGACGACAAAGGCTAATCAAAGCGGTCATTCCTGACCAATTATTAGCGGAATGGTTCACAAAATCACTATTACCCCATATTGCTCGTGATGTTGCCATGGGTGGCGTAGTCACCAAGGAAGAAGCCATCGCCCGGACTAAGTACTTAGACTTAGTCTATTCACAATCCGGTACTCTATATGAGTTGATACCGAATGCTACCCGTGCCACAAATGACCCATCCAAACCATTGACTGCTTTGCATGCAGATGGAGTTATTGGCTCCGTCAAAACTTAATCTACCACCCAGTCTACTAGAACAATCCAGCGGCCTGCTTCCACAGCTGCCCCCAGTTCGACTGCACCCTCTTCTACCCCAACTCAAACTCAGGTTTCTGATGTGAATGCGGTCCAGTCCACCCCTTCACAACAGCTTGGGGGTAAGAAGAAAGCGAGAAACAAACCAAAGAAGAACAACAACAATGAGCAACCCAAGACCCAACCACAAACCCCTGCTACCGGAAAACAACCACAATGAAAACTGAAATTCCCATGTCTCATTTGTGGTGACGATCACTACACTCGAGACTGCCCACATCGTGATAAAGTGGCCAAAATTTTCAAAGCAAATTCACAACCCACTGTTCTCACGCAGCCTTTTTCGCAGCAGCAATCTTTGGTTGCACAAACCCCCACGTCGGGGGGCAGTTGCAACCAACCCCATGATGAGGCCTCGACAAGTGCCCACATTTACATGTTTAACGGAGTTAATCTAACAACTCGCTCTGCGACATATGACACACTAGTTAAACCTGACAAGTCGAAGATCGCTAACGGTTCTGCATCAGACCCGTTACCATCCTCCGCCAATCCTCCATATGTTAGCCCTCCATCCAGGCCACTCCAGATTGAGAAACCATCTTTTGAATCCATTCTACGCCCTCCTAAGAGCACCATCCAGAAATCTACATTCAATCCTAATTCACGTGCTGCCCAAAACTACAATATCGTAGAAGATTTGACCCAAGCCCCGTGTGCCATGTCCACCTTGGAAATTCTACAACACTGTCCCAGCCAACGTAGAACACTCTTAGCCGCTATTGGTGCTTTCGACCCTAATTCATCAAACTACCTCACGTTTAATCTGGATGATCATCAATCGCGACTCTCCCACCAGCTAGCGTTCCAAATCGATGTGGTTGTTCACAATCAACAAATCCATTGGACTATCCTGGATGAGGGAGCCTCCACCTGTGTCATGTCCCTAGCCTGTTGGAAAGGTTTGAAATCACCTACCCTTAACAAATCCACTACCATGTTATGCGCCTTTGATGGGCGAGGTTTTCATCCTCATGGATTATTACAATCCTTAGTCGTTCAGTTGGGCAGCAAAACTGTTACTGTTGACGTCGAGGTGGTCAATGCCCCCCTCGATTACAACCTATTACTTGGAAGAAGTTGGTTCTACGCGATGACTGTCATCACCTCGTCGGTGTTTCGATGTGTACAATTCCCCCATCAAGGCAAAATTGTTCCCATTGATCAGCTCGATTTTTGCACACCCGACGCTCGCATCCCTGCTACCAATAACATTCCTTTTATGGGAGACCACCTGATTACATATGAAAGTGTTGGTGTTCGATTATTGAAATATTCTAGCCTCATGGGTACCTTCCCTACGCCACTTCCACCTATTACACATCATATTTCCGTCGTCAATATGATCTCGACTTTGCCTTATCAATCCTTGGAATCATTTGACCCCTGGATTGTGCCTAGTCCTTTGGAATTCGATGTGCTCGGTGACACAATGCCACTGAGCCCAGCCGAGGCCGCATACGTAGATATTCAATCTGCCTCTCCCTCGTCGAACAATCCACATTCATTGGCACCCGATACTTATTCGGTGCCCTCTTGGTTAGATTCCCTATCATCTATCGTCGATTACATTTCCCATATTTTTTTTCCAGACGAATCTATCATGGAAATGCTTAGCATTGACGATCTACCCTGGGATGACAACCACCATCGATCCTCTTTTCTTCCATCTTTGGAAGAAATCCAAGACATACGATCTGTCTTCCCCCTCGATGTTACCGAAGCTCCACAATCTCCTATCCTAACAACATATACTCTCTCTGAGGGGAGCATGGGTAACATCTCTACTACGACCATGATTGACATTTCAATCAAAGAAGGTGTCGTGGAAAACATCAACCTTGGTGCTAATTGCACACCCGATGAAGTGGTCTCTTACACCGCTTTATTCAAGGAATTCCGCGATGTCTTCGCATGGAGTTACGAGGAAATGCCAGGGATTGATCCTTCGATCGTCGTACACGAAATCAAAACCTACCCTGACGCAAAACCGGTTCGGCAAAAGCTTCGCCTGGTTCACCCCAAGAAAGTCGTAGCCATAAAGGCAGAAGTTGAAAAACTTCTAAAATCTGGCTTCATCTATCCCATCCCTTTAACCGAATGGGTCTCCAACCTCGTTCCGGTTGCTAAGAAACAAGGGACCATTCGTGTTTTCATTGACTATAGAGATCTCAACAAAGCTTGTCCTAAGGACAACTACCCTACGCCCTTCATCGACCAAATCATCGACAACTGCGTGGGGAGAATAATCTTTTCTTTCATGGATGGCTTTTCTGGATATAACCAGATTGAAATATTGCCTACAGATCAACACAAGATAGCCTTCATCTGCCCTTGGGGAACTTTCGCCTACCGAAAGCTACCTTTTGGACTTAAAAATGCTGGAGCCACTTTCCAGCGAGCCATGTCGTATGCTTTTCACGACATAAAACATATCATAGAACCATATCTTGATGATCTACCCGCACATTCGTTAAATCGATCCGATCACATTGATCATTTACGCGCGATTTTTCTGCGATGTAGGTTCTACCGTATTCGTCTGAACCCACACAAATGCATTTTCGCTGTCAAATCCGATCGACTCCTCGGTTTCATTGTCTCCAAAGATGGGATTAGGGTGGACCCCTTAAAGATCAAGGCCATCTTAGTCTTACCTCCACCCACCAATTTAACCCAACTCCAAAGTTTGCAAGGCAAAGCAAACTTTCTTCGCCGTTTCATCTGCAATTATGCCGAGATCACTAAAGGATTTATGCGGTTACTGCAAAAGAACGTCCCTTTCATCTGGGATGATGCAGCTCAATGGTAATTCGATTCTCTCAAGCACGCTTTGACCCATGCACCTTTGTTACATCCACCTGAATATACAAAGGATTATATCCTTTACTTGGCCACTTCTACTTCCACCATCGCAATGGTGTTAGTCTAAGAAGACTCCAACGACGAAGAACATGTGATTTACTACCTGAGCAAGAGTTTATCTGGACCTAAACTCAGATATTCACATGTTGAGAAACTGGCTCTGGCAGCTGTCATCGCTGTCCAAAGGTTCTGCCATTACATGTTATTACGCACCACCACGGTAATCGTAGACTCCAACCCCATGTACCACGTCCTGACACGTCAAGTACTTGGGGGCAAATATTCGAAATGGATTGTTATTCTTCAAGAATTCGATCTTGAGTTTACGAAGGCGAAAGCCAAAAATCCCTGGTGTTTGTCGAGCTCATCTGTGCTTTTCCTTGTGCCAATGAAAACATCGAACCTAGAGATTCTCTCCCCGATGAATCTCTCTTCCTCATCAGCACCTCTGATCCTTGGTACGGAGACATTCTCCTCTACCTTCAAACACAACATTTTTATCCCAACATCTCTCGTGAAGAGCGTCGACGCATTTGTCATCACTCTCGCGTTATATCATCCTCGGCGACACTTTGTATCGCCGTGGTATCGACACCATCCTTCGGCGATGTTTGACTCACGAGGAGGCTGAACGTGTTTTGAACGATTGTCACCTTGGTGCCTGTGGCGGTCACCTTTCCGGAATGGCCACAGCCCAAAAAATCCTACGTGCCAACTATTTTGGCCCTCGATTTTCAAAGATTGTATCGAGGCTGTCAAGAAATGCCCACCCTGCCAAATCTTTAACAAGAAGGCACGCACCCACCTGATGACGCTGCACCCAATTATCGCCATAGACCCCTTTTCCAAATGGGGCACTGATTTCATGCAGTGTAAGCCTACCTCAGCCGGGGGGCATGGTTACATCATCGTCGCCATCGATTACTTCACCAAATGGGCTGAGGCTATGCCCACCTTCCTGAATGATGGCCGTACTGCAGCTCTTTTCTTCTTCAACCACATCATAACTCATTTTGGTGTACCACGTGCCATTGTCACTGACCATGGTGCACACTTCAAAAACCAGATGATGAGCGAGTTACATGTCAAATTGGGTTTTTGCCATGAAAACTCGTCCCATTACTACCCTCAAGCGAACGGACAAGTTGAAGCTATCAACAAAGTCCTAAAAACCATGATCCAACGCATGGTAGGGGAAAACAAAACATCGTGGCATCTACAACTGTTCTCCGCTCTCTGGGATTACCGCACCTCTGTGAAAACTTCAACTGGATTCACTCCCGTCTAGTTGGTCTATGGCATTGAAGTCGTCCTACCGATCGAGTGTGAGATTCCATCGCTCAAGATGGAAGTAGAACTCCTGCCCCATACTTCCGCTGAAGAAGAACGATTTTTGTATCTATCCAAACTGGACGAAACACATCACGATGCTGCTCTCGCCAATGAGGCACATCAAAAATGAATTAAAAGTCAATATGACAAATCCGTCCACCCTCGGACTTTCACGGAAGGAGACTTAGTCCTTGTTTACGACCAAGCTCACGATAAATTGGGGACAGGAAAGTTAGAACCCATGTGGCATGGTCCCTACATTGTGAAGCGTGTCCTACATAAAGGTGCCTACGAATTAGTTGATCATGAAGGAATCTCCCTAGGAGAGCCACGAAACGGGCTTTACCTTAAGAAGTACTATGCCTAGATCACCTAGCATATTGTACTTTGTACATTATTGTATTTAGTTTTGGTGTGTCTATTTCTTTCGCGTGCTCGAGTCTTTACCATTGCCACTCATGACTATGCATGTGTTTTCATGCACATATGACGTCTTCCTTTCCTATCTTTTTTGGGTTCGCGGATGGCGCTAGCCGACATACTCGGAACATCACTTCAGCAGCTTGGGTTATTTACCAATTTGACCAAGTGGTGAGTTCAGGAGGCATTTGTTTAGGACCAACAACCAACAATATGGCAGAATATCATGCTGTCATTGGACTGTTGACCCAAGCTTCCTCTCTAGGTATTTCTCGCATCATTATTTACTTAGACTCCCAACTGGTGGTTTTTCAACTCAACTGCATCTACGTTATCCGTAGTCCTATCCTGCTACGCCTACACTTGCAAGTTCGTCGTCTCAAACGAATGTTTGATTACATCGAATATAGACACATTTCGAGAGAACTTAATAGTGTTTCGGATTCATTAGCTAATTATATTATGGATCGGTATCTTGCCCACATGTAATATTCAAGGAAAACAAAACTGTACATTGCATGTAAATTAAAACACATCACAGACATCATCATGTACAAATCATTGGCATAATAAAAACTTGAAACTGTATATATATATATATATATATGGCGTGACTGAAATGTTTGTATTACATCAAAAAAGTGTGCAAGAGAGAAAAATATTGGGTCCATTCACCCATACAACATCGCCTGACAAGGCATACAAAAACATGATCACAGGGAGACTCTAATCTCCCCACACTGCGTTGTGCTATGAGTAACATACTACTGCATGCACTACATGCCTCAATAGAGAATTGATATTCTCTGGCACCCCTACAGTGTGCCGCTGCAAATGTAAAGTCACATCCCCCCTCCGCAGAGGAGGGATACCCATTGTAAGGCCTTGGAGGTTCCTCTCAACCTCTCGGAGACCCACCACCGGTACTACTAGGTCTGCTGCAACTGGGGCGCCTCCACGAGGCCCTGGTACTGGTATATCAGCTGGGCACACTGCTCCCTTGTCTGCATGTTGAAAACAAAACATCTATTAA
Source organism: Picea engelmannii (assembly GCA_009831015.1). Taxonomy (NCBI): domain Eukaryota; kingdom Viridiplantae; phylum Streptophyta; class Pinopsida; order Pinales; family Pinaceae; genus Picea; species Picea engelmannii. The sequence continues at coordinate 909,652 of ML776616.1, forward strand.
AACTCTTTTACATACCCCCAAAAAAATACATATACATCAAAAACAAAAACTAGACAAGGAATGGCTTAGTCTCTTACCTGACTCGTCCCAATCTTCCCCCGCGGGTAAAATCAAGTCCATACTCCCACGGAAGTCTACGTTGACATAAGGGAAGTCCTCGATCTAGAGGTACTGCCATCTCATCCAGGCAAAGAAATCACCAGTAAAGTGGAACTCTGACTCCGAAACTAGCCTTGGAGACAGACTAGTCCACCTCTCCATCCGAGGCTCGTCCACTGGTCATACTGTCAGTGCTATCTAAGGCTGCATCTGAGGGATACGCTCTAAGAAAAACAAGACTAAAAACGAGCCATAGCCGAACTGCTTCTGACCAGTCCTATACCATGAGATCTGTTCCTTCACATTCCGAAGGAACGTTGCACTCCAATTGAACAGTGTTGGTTCCAAACACTGAACACCATAGGCCACCTATGATCTCGATGCCAAATGAGCACTAGTGCTACCGGTCATGCTTGTGATAGCAAATAATATAGATCGGAGAGGCAGATCTCGTATATCCTTGATAGGGATCCTTCCCCCTACCAACCTTGCTCTTGGAACGCAGTGGCGTGCCAAATACACATCCACCTGCTCAGGTAATTCCCTCTGCCCAGTAAAAGATATGGGGACCCCTCTTTTCGAGAGGCCGGTCAAAAAGTACACATCTTCAAACTCAATGGTTAGGAGTTGTGTGCCGATACGGAATCCCTGTTTCGTAACATCCCAAAGGCCAATCATGTGCTCAAGTAATAACACCTCTCTCTTCATTTTTTGCAATTTAAAAAACTTGAGCAAGCCACAGGCTCGCAAAGCGGCCTGCGTACGAGGACTCCGTAGAGCGGCTAAATCATCCATCTCATGTTCCCACTCTTTCCATTCAATCATGATTGCTGAAGATACCTACAAAACAAAAAATCAAGAATTTCATTATTCCTCACGTTTTTGTAATTTCGACGATTTTCAAAAGCATTTTAAAACATAAAACAAAATGCCCATGTCATCTAAAAGCAACCACTCACTCTTTTTAACCACCACGCCCTTTAATATTTGCCAAATAATGATAAAAATGTGTTAAGAATGCAAAACGACTTAGGGGGTTGCGTGGGCAATTGGGGGGAATCTTTATGAGTTTCTTTTGCTAAAAATGTCCGGTCCAATCAATTGCAAGGGTGTAGACATCCTAACAACCCTTCTCTAACACATTTTTCTAAAAGAATCCCCCCTATTTTATCAATTTTTAACAGGAGGCCGATTTGGTTCAAAGAGGGGAGACCTAGGGCTTTGTGTTTTAAATAAATAATGCCATGAAAATCGATTTGAAACCATGCAATTGAAAGAGAAAAGGATGAACACCTACCTGGCTCGAACGGTGAGCGAAATGATCGATCGTAGCTCCGGCAGCAAGAAAAACAAGATTTGCTTCAAATTGAGATTCTCCAACACTCCAAAAATCCTTGCAAATGAAATGGTAAATGAGTTTTCAAATCAATTGTTATTTATAAAATTTCAATTTTTATAAGGTATGGTTGTTTTTGGGTTTCTCTAATGGTGTAAATGGCTTCACTAAACTCTGGTTTGTAGTTTCTGGCATCGCAGGTTTCCTGGCAGTTCTAATGAATCATTCACCTTGTTCCATTTATGAGCATAGTCTTAGTTCGTTCTCGAGCTCAACAATATGAGAACGTAACCGGGCAAACTTTTATCTCTTTTTCGGACCCGTATGGATACGAACACACGAAAAAGGAACCCCCCTGGAGTCTCCTTTAAACCCTTTTCAAACTCTCTAAATATGAAAAGATTGTCGAGTGATCTTGCTTTCTTTCACACTCGTTAAAAGGTCAGAAAGAGCGTCTTTCGAGCGATAGTTTAACCCTTTTTCGGTCTCGTTGGACTACTGTATGAAAAAGGAACTGAGAGAGTTCTCTTTTAAGTGTTTTTCCAAACTCTATAATCCCGAAAAACCTTCGAATTTTCTGTCTTTGGACTCGTTAAAGCATACATCGACAGACCCATATGGGAACGAACCCTTACTTCTTCCGGTTCGTTAAACAAAGGAAGAGGAACTTACTGAAGGTGATTTATATTGAGCATGTGTTATCCTCCTCTAGCTTATTAAATCAAAAAGAGGTACTCATCTATCTGGATGGGGAAAAAATTGAAAGGAGTAAGCCATGCAGTCTCTTGAGAACATCATCCATCACTTCTTAGAGTCGCCCTTGAACACGGCACTTTGTCACTTTGCACATATCATAATCCGCTGACCCTCTGCACTGAGCCAATCCATTGAGATCCTTTCACTCCTTTGGGTCACCTGACGCAAGTCACAGTATCCATTGCATAGTTTTGGTCCATGGCATGTTTTGTTGTTGTGCCTCATTGTTCAAGGGAAGTATCCACCTCGAGAGTCATCCATCCCAAATATCTTGCCTCAAAACCTGTGTCAGTCCATGTCTATTTGATCTACCAATTACATCTCCATGTCCGTTTCGTTTCGTTGATGGGGGATACATCAAGGCCCTCCCTCGATGAGTCTATTCCTGTCGACTCCAACACATTATTCGGGAATCAGACTTAGAAACCAGTGAGTACTTTGGGACCTACATGCCTCAATGGTAGGCCTCCTCACATTCGACAGTGGGTTTACATCATTGACCCCTAATCGAATGATTCCATGGATGTTTGACCTCAGCTAATCTATTCACATTCGCTGGAATGTACTCGAGTACCTTGGGAATCATTGACATTAATGGTGATCTCCCTCGCACTTGTTAACGGTTCACACCATTGACCGATAATAAGGTGGTTTCTGCCATGTTCGACGTCAAAACATCTATTCACATGGTCAGATTCATACCATATCGGGATTGGTATGAAGACCCTGGGTTGAGCCATCACTTTGATATATTCTTTTCCCAGGCTTCGAAGGAGTTCTATTGAACAATGACACATACACTGTTACATAGATCCACTTTGTATTGGTCGTGGCTATGTCTTGTCATCTCGTAGATCCACTGTGTATTCTTCGTGGCTACGATCAGTCTGAGTCATCAGAGTATAGATCCACATTGTATCTTTGGTGGCTATACCTTTTTTATCAATACAATTATGGATCCGCAGTGTATTTTATGGCGGCCAAATCCTTCTAAGTCTTGATCACCCAAGCATAGGTATGCCTGCCTTGGGTTTTGAAATATGTCATGATATTTGTTGGATGTTTGTGTGCAGCTTCCGTCATGTTCTCTGAGTCTATACCCTTGCTTGAACATCTGCAAAGTATTTTAGTTATCAGTTGGCATCTTCTAACTTCATACTTTGGGGGGCATTCTGTTACACGTCAAAATTGCTCAGCTGGATAAGTGTCGCATGTCCCTCTCAATCGTCGTAAGTGTCGCATATTCCCTACAACTTTTGCAAGTGTTGCAAGTTGGTCACTAGTGTTGCAAATGATGTTTAGACATACTGCCATGTCAACGACACTAAGGAGGCACTTATAACATCTCACATGACTGATTTGAAGGAGGAGAACTGATTTACTGAAGTCAAATAACTCTTGACACCTGAAAGGAACCCTGAAACAAAGGTTTTGAGGGGGAGCGCTCCCCTACTTCAGCCCCAGAAGCACTGGCGCTCCCCTATAAGGCTTCAGGGAGCGTTATAACGCTCCCCAGCCCCCTTTGAAGGAGCGTTGCTCATCTTGAGAGCGTTGGCGCTTCCCCAAGGCTTACCAGGTAGCGCTACAGCGCTCTGATGCCCCTTCTAAGGGAGCGTTGCCTAATCTGAGGCAGTAGTTGGCCAGTTGAGGAGAATAAGGGGAGGATATTTCGAGATTAGGAGGAAGTTGTGCTCGAATTCTTGGTTTCATCAAGAGATCCCTGATCTAAGGAGAAGGTTCCCAACTTGTTCTAAAGATAACTCAAGAGGTTAAGCTCCTCTTAACCTATATAAACAGGCTCTATGATGGTGGAAAGGGAGGAAGAATTGAAGATATGAAACTTATTATCTTGGAGGAAACTCATAGTCAACTAAAGGAGAGTGACCAGTGAAGCTACTGTTATCCAGGTTGTGGAGCTTTCAGGCAAGGGTTAGACGAAGGGGACTTGGCGAAGCTGTCGCATTTGCATCTACGATTGTAAGTACTGTTGTCGTTATTCTCATCAATATGACATGCTTGGCCTGTTTCTTTCTAGTTTGTGTCTAATGTCACATGAACTTATCATTAGTTGATAGATCTGTTTTCAAGATAATATCAATAGAGTAGGAAGCGGTTGTATCTTGTCTTGTCCACAGAACTCAGCGAGGAGCAAAGGATTGGAGCACAACTCGGAGCGTGCAGGGACAAACGTCGATAAAAAGGTACTTTTGTCATCCTTCCTTCTCATGTATTAGTTTAGATATATTTGAAAGGAAGTCAGTGTCCATGTTAAGCATTTTCTGTCTAGAGTTAAGGTCAAGCTCTAGAGGTGATCTACCTGTCCGCAGGGAGATTTTCCTACAACACATGTCTGATGCTTTTTTTCGAGAATGTTTTATCAGTGGCCTCAAGGATGAGATTCATTCCCATGTCCTCATGGCTCGACCTCAGAGTTGGGTGGAGGATAATAAAAGAGATAAGGAAGCACAACATGTTGTCCCTTCTCAAAACTGAAAACCCTCCTTTATTCCTCGCACTAAACCAGTAAATCACACTCCTCCTTATACTCCACTAAAGATCAAAAAATTGACCAAGAATAAAATGGATAAACACCAACTCAAATGCCTTTGTTATAATTGTGATGACAAATATTTTCTGGGACATAAGTGTAAGGAACAAAATATTTTTATGGCTATCTCGGAGGATGTTTCGGAAGAGGATGTCAAGACTCCCCTTATGTCTATCTCATATGAACCCACTGACATAATCCCTCCCTCAGACCCTCACGAAGTAGAACCGGTCATTTCCCTAAATTCTCTCACTGGATATTCTGCTCCCGAAACCCTCAAGTTAATGGTTACATCAAGCATAGGAAGGTCATCATTCTTGTTGATAGTGGAAGCAACCATAATTTTATTCATCATCACATTGGCCAAGAAACTAATTTCTATATCCATGCATTCAATAATTTCCAAATCATGATTGCCAATGGTGGGTCCATGAAATGTGGAGGGGGTTGTGAAAATGTGTGTCTCCAAATTGGTGAATACCACATGAAATATCATATTTTTTTCTATTGACATGGGCGGGTCTAACATTGTGTTGGGTGAATAATGGCTAATGACTTTGGGTTCCATTCTCATGGATTTTAAGGAATTAACCATGCAATTCGATCAGGAGGGCCAACAATATAAGTTCCAAGGCATCATCGTCGGTTCCTCAGAGATGAATAGTTCCCATCACATGGAAAAGCTGCTAAAAAAATGTCATTCTGGCATTATTTCCCAACTCCATGCCATACAAGAAAATGAGACACCCTCTGTGGCATAGGGCCTCCAATCCATCCTCTCTAAACATCAAGTGATTTTTTCCACTCCCCAGGGACTCCCTCCTTCCCATGGTGTTCATGATCATTCCATTCCCCTTGTCCCAGGAATCCTTCCTCCCAATATATGTCCCTATCATCACCCCTTTTCCCAAAAAAATGAAATTGAGAAAATGGTTCAAGAACTGCTCAACACAGGTGTTATCCGCCCTAGTATGAGCCCCTACTCTTCTCCTGTGGTCATGGTCCTTAAGAAATAAGGTTCTTGGCATATGTGTCCTAAATTCCGCGCTCTCAACAAACTCACCATTAAATACAAATTTCCCATTCTTGTCATTGATGACATCTTGGATGAATGGAGTGGAGCCCAGTTCTTTACTAAACTTGATCTTCGTTCTGTATACGACTAGATCTGTATGAAAGAGGAAGAAATTCCTAAGATTGCCTTTATAACTCATGAGGGCCACTATGATTTTTTGGTCATGCCCTTTGGCTTGTGTAATGATCCCTCCACTTTCCAAAGCCTCATGAATCATGTATTCCATCCTTTTCTCCGTCATTTTGTCTTATTTTTATTTGATAATATCCTCATATATAGAAAAACTTGGACATACCATCTTGATCATGTGGATCGAGTTCTCCATCTACTTTCTCAGAAACAACTTTTCCTGAAACAATCTAAATGTGATTTTGGCACCTTATAAGTCAAGTACTTGGGTCATCTTATTGGCAAGGCCTGCGTCAGGTTGGATCCTAAAAATATTGAAGATATGCAATATTGGCCTCACCCAAAGACTCTCAAAAGATTGCATGGATTTCTGGGCTTAACAGGTTATTATCGGAAGTTTGTTAAGAATTATGGAAATATTGTGGCACCTTTCACTGCACTCCTTAAAAATAATTCTTTCACTTGGACTCCAGCAACTACTCAGGCTTTTCAAACCTTGAAGATGGCCATGTGCACCACTCCTGTCCTGGCCCTTCCTAATTTCACAAAGACCTTTGTCCTGGAATGTGATGCTTAAGGGAAAGGAATTGGCGATGTCCTTATGCAAGAGGGTCGACCTTTGGCCTTTACCAACAAATAATTGTTTGAGAGAAATTTGGGAAAATCAATCTATGAAAAGGAAATGTTGGTTATTCTTCATGCCGTTGATCTTTGGTACCCTTATCTATTGGGGAAATTCTTCCAAATTAAGACATATCATTAAAGCCTCAATTATTTTCTAGAACAACACATTTCCTCCCCAAAGCAACAAAAATGGGTGACTAATCTCTTTGGATATGATTATGAGATCATTTACAAGAAAGAAAAAGACAATGTGGTTTTTGATGTACTTTCTATAAAATATGAAGATGAAGGGTCCCTTTTTCTCTCTTCTTCATTATACTAGATTGGATCCAAGTTGTTTTCCAGGAATGGCTACACGATCCCAAAAGTTCGCATCTGATACAACAATTGCAGTCCAATTTCCCAGTTTCCCCAGGGTACTCTTGACTCCATGATGAGCTTCGGTACAAAGGCCATTTGCATTTAAGTAAACAATCAAAACTTAAATCCACGATACTTTCTGAGCTTCATGCTACACCCACAGTTGGGCTCTCCGGGTTTACCAAAACCTATGACAGGGTCAAACTTTATTTTTTATGGGATGGTATGAAACAAGAAGTTCGTAATTTTTTGGCTGAATGTGATGCGTGTTGATGCAACAAGGGAGAAACAGTCAAATATCATGGCACACTACAACAACTTCTGATTCCACCTACTATTTGGCTGGGTATATCTATGGATTTTATTGTAGGCTTACCTAAATCGGGCAATAAATCAGTCGTCATGGTGGTAGTTGATCATCTTTCCAAGTATGCTCATTTATGTGCTCTTCAACACCCATTTACAACATCCAATGTGTTGGCCCTTGACCAAGTTTTGGGACTTGCATGATCATGATTGACCATTTTTGGGACTTTGAAAGCCTATTGAACCAAGAGCACAAGATGGAGCGAAGATCATGGAATCTCGGCCCACTTTTGGGTCCTTTTTGGGTTTTTGGGAATATGTAATGGGAAAGGGATGTTGGCCCGTATGTTTACCCATGCTTAGGCCCACTTTTGTATGTATAAATAGAAGGATAGGAAATGTAAGAAAAAGTCATAGTCAATATGTTTATGTGATGTATTCTAAGTCCAAGTAAGGTCTTCAAGAGCTTAGTGCCCATATGAGACTTGCAGAAGCTGAGTGTAAGTTACTGTAAGAAGTTGTAGAAGGATTTTGTGCTATAATGCAAGGAATAAAGATCTAGCGAGCTGCGTAGATCTTTGGGCCTGTGCACAGTAGGGTTTGGTGGTTCTGTGCTTGTAACCGATTGAAGATGATAATAAAGAAGAATATTTGGTGGACGTAGCCCCAGGGAGGGGGTGAACCACGTAAATCTGTGTGTTATGCTTTGTGCTTTGACTTGATGTGTTTATCCCCGCTTTTGCTAAAGTGATTTGATATATTTAGATAGATATACTTATGCTTTGTTCTTCTTAGATATGTGTGAATGTAGATTTGACTTGTATGAATATGCTTAGTGATGAGCTACTAGATCTGATCCTTTTACTATTGCTAAGTGTTGAAATACTTTAGATCTAAATGAATGTTGCGATGCTCAATGCTATTTGTGAAGTATAATAATGGTTGAATATTGATGAATGATCGATGCTAAGTGCCTTGTAAGTGACATGATCACAGATCTGTGTCCCATATTAGGTTGCAGACACTTGATTCCTACAACCACCGCTGCCTCTACCTTAGGTGAGACTTCATCTACTTCGCAGTTCTTGCCGAAAGGGTCGGTAGTTAGGGTTTTGTTGGTGTGCTCTTGTAGCATTGAACCTTGGGTATGCCCCTATGCCAACAAATGGGTCCGTTGTTGGGACCTAAAACTGTGATTGTTGGGAAATGAGAAGAATAAGATTTGTGCAAAAAGGTTGTCTTGGAAGTCTTGTACGAAGATTTGTGCCCTAGTGCACAGTATTCCAGCCAATTTGTAAAGCTCTGTACTAAAGGAAAGAGGCCCGAACTGAAGGAAAGAGGCCCGATCTGAAGAGAGACACCCGATCTGAAGAGAGAGCCCTGATATGAAAGAAAGAATCTTGATCTAAGGAAAAGAGGTCAGATCTGAAGAAAAGAAGCGAGATCTGAACGCTTTGTTCTCTAAAAAAGGTAAAAGTGGGAATTCCTGACTAAAAATAGGTAAGAGTTGTAAGATGTATGCTCTAATAAAGGTAAAAGTAGTTAAAAGTTTTAGATCTAGAGGCTTTGTGCTCTGTAAAAGTAAGATAAGTGAAATTTTTTGTTTCTAAAGTATGGATCTAGGTATGTTTAATAGGATCCATCCTAGTTTGAAAACTAGGGCATTAATAGATGAAAGAAAGTTTGATATGAATATATTTGATAAGCATAATGATAGATATGTTATACCTATGCATATAAAGAATGTCTGGACTAACAAATGGATGCAGGATCCTAGAAATATTTTTTTGCAGGCTAGCTACCATGATCCTAGTGTGTAGTACAGAAGAGGTTGGGGATCATTTAAAATAAAGAGAGGATTAACCCTATGTTACAGTTGCAGAAAACCAAGCCATCTAGCTAAGTAGTGCCATGGTGGAAGACCTAATTGTCTCTATTGCAAATCTATGGACCACGTATTGTTGGATTTCCCTAGAATGATTGCTAAGCTTGAAACAATGAATCTAAACCAAGAAAACCCTAAGGTAGATCCAGAAACAATAGAACCCCAGAAAGAATCAGAGAAGATATTACTACAGATGAAAGACACCTTGAATGACCACCGACATGTCAGATTATCAGAGATTTTGAAAGAAAAAGAATACATTGAATCAAGAATAGGGGACTTCGACATTGATTGTGTCCTTGATGAAGAGAAACAAGTGAATATTATGCTAGAAAGAACTTGGGAAGTTATAGGAAGGCTTGCTATGATCCCTTCATTAGGATGAATAGGATTATTCAAAGGAAAGTTGATAATGTTATGTGGAAAAATTGCTCAGATACCTATGACAGTCAATGGAACTTTGACAAAGGAAGATTTTGAGATTATTAAATTCATTAAAGATAGTGCCCCATTTACCATGTTACTAGGAAAACCTTGGGTTGATAGAGATCAAGCTAGAAAGAATGAAGAAGAAGAAGTCTTGGAACATAAGAGACAAGAGTTAAAGGATTTCATGACTAGAAGGATTGCACAATTGATTGAAGAACAGGAGAAAAGATCAAAGCTATCTAACACTAGAAGCTCAAATTTCAAAGCCATAAGAACATCGGAAGACATACAAAAGGCCAAAATTTATACCCCAGAAAAAGAAGAAGTAATACACCTGAATCCTAGGAAAGAATCTCAACAACGCGAAGTGACTATGTCCAAGGAAAATAAGAATCAGAATGGGAAAAGAAACACCGAGACGAAGCTCACATGGAAGAAGGATAGGAATCTATGTAAGAAGAAGGCTAAGGTCAATAAGTTACAACAGTTTCTAGAGGGTTCATCGCAGAAAGAAAATTTGTAACATTGGAGCTTCATCGGGATACCAGAACAACAACATAGGGCACTTCACCATGGAGAAACAATATAGTCATTGGAAGTTGATATATCCATTTGAATACCACTCTGAATGGGTCAAACCACATTGATGGCTCATCACTAGACCATTGGATTGTGCCATAATGGACAGAACAAGAAGTAATGAGGCTCATACCCATTGCAAAGAAAATTGTTGCCAATATTGCCTATTTATCTCGTAGCGCCATGCACGAAGAACACTTTTGCCAACTGGGAATTTGAATCCTGCATACAAGCAAGTGTATACAGTGATCATTGCACCCTTATTGTTCATTCCCATGTAGTGTCTAAGATCATTGTGACCCCGATAATTTATCCTAAGCGCGTATGTCCAACGAACTTACCGTAGCTGAAGAATCTGTAACCGAAGTTCTCCTTGATTTAATGATTGAAACAGTCATGTTGGAGAGAAGAGTGTCTACAGGTGCTCAAGCATCATCGATGAGAGGACTGCCAGCCTCTCCATCCACTACTCGAGCCAGATCATCCCGACAGGCCGATGAGAAGCGTACTAAACATAGAGACGATATCGCGAATGCCAAGCTGATTCCGAGCATTTTACCTGCTTTTAAGGCATTTTCAAGGAATGCCTTAAAATCACACTTCTATTTTATATTATTGTCTAATAATTATTATTATTATAATTATAATTTAATTTAAGATTATAGTTTAGTTATTTTAGATATGATATAATGGTTTAGTTTAAATAAATATATTTTAAAGTTTATTATTTTTTAATTTTAGTAATAATTTTATATATTTATTTTTTGTTTTTTTAAATTTAATGAATTAAATATGAGATTCAAATGGTTTGATTTTTTTAATATTTTTTAATTTAAAAATCTAATAAAGATATAATCATTTAAAAAAAATAATCATATTAAATTTAAGTATGTAGATTTTCACAGTTCCCCATAATGTTGTGAATTGCATCCTTAAGTATTTAAATATAGTAGTAAATATCATATATCTCATCACATAACCTTCTAGAGTCAAGTATTTAGTATATTCAATATCATATAAAACTTGATTAGTAACTATAAGGTGATTTCAAGATATATAAATCATATCTCCATTAGAGAATCTTCCTCTTTGGGTCAATGTGTTTAGTTTATTGTATTCAATTCCAAGTAATGTCATTAGGGTGTAGTATTGGTATATAATAACCTTATGGAGTCAAGTATTTAGTATATTCAATATCATATAAAACGTGACTACTAACTACAAGGTGATTTGGAGATATATAAATCATATCTCCATTAAAAAAATTTCCTCTTTGCGTCAATGTGTTTAGTTTATTGTATTCAGCTCCATGTGATGCCATTAGGGTGTAGTATTGGTATATAATAACCTTCTGGATTCAATTATTTAGTATATTCAATATCATATAAAACTTGATTACTAACTACAAGGTGATTTCGAGATATATAAATCATATCTCCATTAGAGAATCTTCCTCTTCGGGTCAATGTGTTTAGTTTATTGTATTCAATTCCAAGTGATGTCATTAGGGTATAGTATTGGTATATAATAACCTTTTGGATTCAAGTATTTAGTATATTCAATATCATATAAAACTTGATTACTAACTACAAGGTGATTTGGAGATATATAAATCATATCTCCATTAGAGAATCTTCCTCTTTGGGTCAATGTGT
>ML776616.1:921909-953605 GCA_009831015.1 Picea engelmannii
TAGAAAATCTTCCTCTTTAAGTCAATGTATTTAGTTTATTGTATTCAATTCCAAGTGATGTCATTAGGGTGTAGTATTGGTATATAATAACCTTCTTGAATAAAGTATTTAGTATATTCAATATCATATAAATTCCTATCCCGGTGGCTCATTAGAAAGTGTATAACACTGAATATAGTAAAATATTAATTTGAAAATTTCAACTGAAGTATTTAATCGAGAAGATATGCATTGAAAATTAATGAGAATATATCAATTGGAAACTTCTCACACATGGAGAAATTAATGAGATAAAATGTATGAGTTAGAAATTCAGGTCCGAGGGATAAATTAATTGTAGAAATGCATCGCTTAAAACATCATACTTTTTAACATAATTAATTGCATTTTTAAAATATTAGTAAAAGGTGTTGGTTAGCTGTGTTATGAAATGGTTTTTTAATTGGAATTAGGTAATATAAATTTACACGAATTATGATTCTATAGAAATAATTATTTAAATCTAAAAATCTAATATTTTTTACCTGATTTTGATAAATATGTCCAGAAAATATCTTAATTTCATAAAATCTTTAACCTATGACTTAGTAAAATAGTAAAACATTCCACAAAGTACCTAGCCAGGAAGACTTATCAGTAATTAAAACCAAATCCACCAAATCAATTTGCTAAGACTGAAACATTATCATTTTTGAAACATTAGTAAAACAGAAAAACATTCCACAAAGTAGCTAGCCATCTGTAATTAAAACCATATCCACATAATCAATTTGCTAAGACTGATTTTCGACCCAACTGGTCAAGTCACTCATATTGCTGATGAATTCAGGGATCTTTCGTGTAAAGTTGTTCTTCGCAAGACATTAAAAAGTGTTTAAGTTCAATGGTAGCACCCATCACAGAGTGGGATCATATTCCCATCACAGAACCTTCTGCTCCGGTTCAATGTATTTAGTTTATTCATTATTATATAAAACATTATATGTTATGGTTAGTGTATAACATTAAATATCTAGAAAATTATTAGTTTTAAATTTTCATGAATGAGTTTTTACAAATAATAGGTACTATTGCTTCCCCTGTGTCTTACAAGATATCCAGAGGAGATTGAATATGAGTTTATTATTTATTAGTTTTAATATTTTATTTTAAATTAATGTTTAATAATAATAATTTAATTTAAGAATATAGTTTAGTTATTTTGGATATGATATAATGGTTTAGTTTACATAAATATATTTTATGGTTTATTATTTTTTATTTTTAGTAATAAATTTATTTATTTATTGTTTTTTTAAATTTAATGAATTAAATATGAGATTCAAATTATTTGATTTTTTCAATATTTTTTAATTTAAAATCTAATAAAGATATAATCATTTTAAAAAAATAATCATATTAAATTTAAGTATGTAGATTTTCGGGATGGGGTGCCATGTAGCAACGAGAGGCCATGTAGCCCGCCCCAAACCCAAGCCATTAACATGGCAAGTTGACACCCTTCACCTCATTCTTAAATGGAGGGAGGCCATTAATGTCTATCGAGAAGGGGAGGACAACTTCCTCACATGAGAAGAATGGAGGCCACAAGGTGTAATTGCAGTGAGAGGCTCGGTACAGTGGTCATCTTGTGCCTTAGCATTTTACTCCCGCTCGGACGAGGTTGGCTGCATTTCTCCTTTGCGCTCCATCAACCTAGCCGCTCTGAGCATAGGATCTGTGTCCAATCGGCTTTCATTGCATTAGCCCTGTGCATTATCAGCCTTCCTGACCTCGCCATGTGTTGATGGGAAAAATACCCTACGGACTAGCAAACTAGGGTCAGACTTGCATGCAGATTTTGACTGTAAAGAAATTAATTTTTAACCTACAGCCCAAAACTTAAACCCCTCCTTCACAATACATGCATGGAGAATGACTACTAACCTTGTCACCAGCGTTTGATGTAGATCCTCTGTTGCTCTTTGACCACTTGCTTGCGCTGCTCCTTCCAAAGATGACCTGAAATCAAGACAAACAACTATGCTTGCATGCTACTTCTCTACTTGAGGGTTAGAAATTAAGCATAAATTAACCAAACCATAGATAACTCATGCATTGGGATGGGAAAAGTATTCTTTTATTATTTGAAAAATGAATCAACTTACAATCAAAGTCGAGACCGGCCACTGCTCCTTGATCCTGATCCTGGGATCCTCTTCTTCTGTCCTCCAACTGCTTTGCGATAAATCTCCTTTGGCATGAGGAAAGGATAAAGGGTTAAGACATTGGATTGCATAAATGGGCAGAGTTTCTTTGCTATATTTTTTCCTCCTCCAAATGGTACCCCTACCCCTTCTTTTCTAGGCTAGAAGGAGCTAGGGTTTTGGACAAAACCTCAGCCATGCAAGGCTTGGAGTTTCAATTAACTGACCCATAGCTTTTTGTTCCTTCAACAAATTTCCTTTTTTCGTGCTTTGTTAGGTACACATAGGTTGCAGTGAGCCAACTAGCGTGCACACATGTGCAGTAATGGGTTAGGGCACATGGGCCTTGACACAAGAGGATTTCCAAAGAGTTGTTCAGCAGATGTTTTGGCAATGAAGGGATATGAGTTGGCCTGATGCTAGGTAAGCATGTGTGGTGAAATTTAGGGTTATAATAGATGCCCCCTAATGTATGAGGTTAGAAGAGAATCTAATGGCCAAAATACATTACCAACCTTTTACCAATCTTTATTGATGTGATGAATGAGTGAGCCCAAGGATTAGGAACCAGGAGGTGCCATCTGCAAAATAACAAATGTCTCACCGAGGCAGGCATACCCATGCTTGGGATAAAATAGAACCATGGCTACCAATCAAATACGTTGTAGATCCATGCCAAATAACCATAAAGAGTAGTCGCGAATAATACACATCGGAGCTACATCTCAAAATCAGAAAGATATACATATAGAGTACCCATCTTCCAAAATTTGATTCGGCCTAATGGCTGTACTTTAGAGCTCGAGAAACAACTTCAAAATCTTCTAAAACTCGGGTAGGAGTGTAATATGAGTGTACGACTACACTACCCAGAGGTCTTCGATGACTCATCGGTTATGGACTTGATAATATTAATGATCGGACTGAAGGCTTTAGTGATTTCGAACAAGGACTTGATTGGACATTCAGGATGGCTGGGTATGCGGACAAGAGACATATTGTAGAGGGGACGACTCAGGCTTAGTGACAAACTTCCCTTGGACAATAGCACGACAAGTGATAAGACTCAGGCAACATATATGTTAATCATAAGTCTACGAAGCAGGAGGCAACACAAACTATCCATATGTTTAGAAGAAAAACCAAACTGTGGAGGACACAACTCTATATAGCGAGAAAATATTCCTAAGGTCGTACTACATCCCATAGTTTTATGATCAAACGGACATATGTGCTTTATCCAAGGGTGACTCATTATGCTGCCAATAAAGAAAATACTTTTCCCATCCTCTTTTTGGGGTATATTTGATTTTTTTGTTCTTTTTGATAATTTTTGAAAAAGAATAAAGGAATATTACGTTACAATGGAGGAATGAGTACTGCAAACATACAAGATCGAGGCACAAGGACAAGACTGATGTTCTGGTAAAATGATACTCGGGAAAAATCCTACGGCGGCCAAAGGTGTTAAGACGTAGAAGCAAACTGTCACAAGGCTGGTGGATAAGGTATGAAAATGCGGTTGATAGAACACACAATGGTAACGTCCTTCGATGTAAGTTTAACGAGCCTAGAGAAGGTAAGATCGGTGGTTTTTCATATTTAGAGAGTCTGAAAAAGCATAAGAGGAGACTCCGCTGGGGTGCCTTTTTCGACAATAGTCTAGTCGGTTCGAAAAAGGGATGAACTAGCACCGATTAGACGTCAATTCAAAACCATTTTAATGAGTGTGACAAGGACAAGATCACTCAGCTATTTTTTCACTTTTAAGGAGTCTAAAAAAAGCTTAACTATGGACTCCGTCAGGAATATTCTTTTGGACCAATTTAACGAGTGTGAAAGAATAAGGTCACTCGACGATCTTTTCAATTTTAGGGAGTCTGAAAAGAGCTTAACTATGGACTCTGTGGGGGTTTCTTTTTCATAAATTTAGTCCCTCAGGCCTGAAAAAGGAATAAAATTATACCCGAGAATACTCTTCTAAAGAATGGGAATTCGATAGAGTATACCTTTGTTCGTACAGTTGACTGTCCGGACCAAAAAAGGGGTAAACTATCACTGGATAGACGTGACTTCAAATTTCAATTTAACGAGCGTGAAAGATCACAAGATCGCTCGACAATATTTTCATTTTTAGAGGGTCTGAAAAGGGCTTAAAAGGAGACCCGTTGTATTTTGGGAGTCCTGAGGGTAAGACAAAGAGTGAAAAAGACTCATGCAAATGAGGCTCAAATTCATATTCAGAAAAGACTATATGGACTCCCGAGCCTACAGTGTTTTTCGAAACAGCATGGACACCATAATGAAACCAGGACCTACCTAGGGAATCCATGTTCTGGTAAGCTCTACCACCAAGTTGCAACACTTCTAGAGTAGATATGATGGTTCCGTATCACAACCGGATGGGATTGATCCTATACCATAAGAAAAAGGCAATGAGATGCAAAAGTTGGGGTGGTATCCTACCCTATATGCTCAAGTTGATTTAAAAAAAATAAAAAAAATTATGGACCGTCAATATTTTTTCGAAACTTAGAAAAACTTGTCCCAATACCTGATCAAATCCCTCCCATATAACTCCTAAATCACTCTAAATGGTTTTTGGTATAAAGAAACTGATAAGGGGGGCCAAAAAAGTGACAAAAAGAGGCCAAAAAGTCTATAAATAGAAGTTGGCAGCTCATTATCACCATTGCTGATTTGGAAATTGACTCTGGAGCCAAAAGACCCCCTTTGCCAAAGATAGTGATTCCGAGAGATACAGTGGACGAAACGAACTTCTTCTTTGACCAAGTAAGTACAAACTCCCTTATCTAGCTAGTCAATACTTCATTTTATTCATTTAAGTTATTTTTTGGGTGGGCGCTGACCTTAAAAAGGTCGGCCCTAGGTACATGCGGGCTGTCCAGAGACAGCCCGCGTGTACACGCGACTGTCACCTCTACAGACTGCGTGTAACCCCGCCTATTGACAGAAAAAAAAATTAAAAGAAGTATTGATCCTCCTTTACCTTGTTGTGTTGGCAGGATGTATGTCCAGTGGAGGGAAAGGGAGCACAAGGCAATCAGTGAGTTGGTTGCTGCATATCCAAATGTTGTGGTCGTCTTAATGCAATGCGGTTTGTTCAAATTCTTTTTATGTCCATTTATGCATGCGCAACCAAGGCTACTAAACACCTTGATTGATTACTGACATCCTGATGTAGATGCCTTTATTCTAGAGGGGAAATCATTAGTGCCCACCACCGAGGACATTTACTTTCTGACTGGCCTCTCAAGGAGAGGGGAACCAATCAACTTCCAGACTTTTCCTGTGGGGCCGAGCAAGATCTCGGAGTTGATAGTGAAGTACTGTGAGGCTGAGACCGAACGTACGGATTCCCAGGTACCCATTAGCAAGATTACCAACTTAGCACTACAGACTATCTTGTTACTTATTGGGCAGATTACCGGCTCAGCAGCCGTGCATCAGGCTTCGCACGCACAGATGAACTGTGTTATCGAGTGCATGAATGCACAAATTTTTGATTGGAGTACCACACTACTAGAGTGTATGAAGAGGCAATTGACATATTGTCGACAACAGATGTTAGTGACATTTCTTGTTCTAGGCACAAGAGTATTCAGGTTTGCAAGTTGTACAAGGAGCGCCCAAGCGCAGCATGGAAAAATCTCATTCTAAGGCTTCCAATCAAGCAAGTGGGTGAAATTATGTTGTCAATGGCCTGGATTGATCTATAAAAGCATATTGGTGGTCAGGGGGAAATCGTGGATAGTAGATTTGCGCCAATATTAGCGCAAATAGATCATGCCCATATTGTATGCAGGAAAGAATAACAGTCGTCCATCCGAGGGATGCGTGGCACGAGGTCTAGTCGTGTCGGCTTTTCAGTATGTTATCACCCCATAAATTATGGGAATCAACTTATGACTTGGATATTTTGGATATTATCTGTATCTAGTGTTNNNNGAAAAAGAAAAAGAAAGAAAAGAGGGAAAAAAAGAATTGAAATAAAAAGCCCCATGCAATAACAGTGACTTGGTCATACCTTTCAAGCATGACCAAGTTCTTTTAAATTTCCAATGTTGATAGGTTAGTGAATACATCTGATCAGACCATCTAATCCTGGTCAGATAGCCCCTAGGTTAGAACTAGTGAATACATCTGACCAGACTGTCTAATCCTGGTCAAATAGCCCCTAGGTTAGAACTAGTGAATACATTTGACCAGACTGTCTAATCCTGGTCAGATAGCCCTTAGGAAAATTAATACCTTCACCCAACAGTTTAATCTGAGGTTATTCATCTTGTGAAAGTAGGTTAGAATGTAGATTAACTGCTTGGCCTGCCTTGCCCAAATAAAACCCATGTGAAGAAATGCTACATCAATGTCCTTGATGCTAAGTGTAGTTGGAATGATTCCCCCTTGGTGATGTCCATGAGAAAAATTGGAAAAACCCATTAGAAAGCACTAATCCTAAGTTTTCCTACACATGACTTTTTCCACCCAGGACATATGTTTCGGTCACTTTCCAGTGGTCTAGATCTCCTCGCTCGGATCAACGGCTCACAGAGAATTCCGGACCCCCCTTAGTGTTCTGTTTTTAATCAAAGGGGGGGGGTCCGGAATCGATGGTAATACTTACGTAGATCTGGACGGTCCTGAAAGGGGCGCATGAATCCACGGCCCTCATTGGATTCCAGACCCTCTCGCCCGTTCTGCCTTTAACGGAGGGGGGGGAGGGGGTCCGAAATTGGTTTTAAATCGGGCATGCATCTGGATGGCTCTAAATCAAGCACTCAAATCGACGGTCCACATTGAATTCCAGACCCCCCCCTCTGTTCTGCCTTTAATGGAGGGGGGGGGGTCCGGAATTGGCATTAAGGAGCGCTCTGAGATCTGCGGTCAGGAAACCAGCGTGCAGATCAACGGACCACGATGGATTCCGGACGCCCCTTGGTGTTCTGCTTTTAATCAAAGGGGGGGGGTTTGGAATGAATATTCCTTACGGCGGGCCCCTTGTTACATATGGCATGGTTCTACTGGTCCAAAGGTCACATCCCCCACCTGCTGCCTGACATCCCGTCGCCCCTGGATGTCATCCTCCACTATGTCCACTTGTCCCACTTGCTCCCGGGTCTGAGTCCCATCCCATAACTATTGTCAGTCCCTGCTGTCAGGCCTTTACCCTTTCCATTCATGACTAGCCCCCTTCGGCGACTCTTACCTCCAATCACCTGCCTCCACGTCACTCCTCCGTATGATTTGGCCACCGTCATCTGCCACTTCATCCCTAGTGACCCGTTGTCCATTAATAACAGGATAACATACCCGTTGTCACACTGACCATTTTCCCGCGTTCGACCGACCCATTTTTGAATAAAACTACCATTTCCCTTTGGATTCGTTATTCATCCATCGTGCCAGAAACCTCCTATTCCTCCATTGTTCCCACATCGCTTTCACCTACAGTCAGTCGACCCCACTAACGCATTGTTTATCGCAGGTACAGTTGCCGAAATGGTGTCCAAGACAAAGCAAGCTGAAGAGGAAGAGAATTCGTTCGTTCCTCCTCCGGTTGACCTGGATAAAATTCCCCTGGTCAATAAAGATCGCTTGATAGCTGATACTATATGCAGTTTCGACTTCTCTGATCTCCAGTCGTGGATCCGGGAGGTCTTCCTGGAATAGAGCGACAAAATTGGACTTTGGGAGTCCAATTTTCCACTGTATCTCTTCCCCCAGATTCATAATTTCCCCGAGTTTGCCCTCCAATGCCAGGCCCACTACGTCCCTGACCAGAAAGCCATCTTTTCTTCATCCGGAGACGTTCTTTTCCTCATCACCCCTGAAGATATCGACCAAATGTTACAAATTACCCGAGCGGAGTCTGCGTCCCCCTTTAATTTGGAAATCCTCACCGAGCTATACCAGAAAATGACGTTCCCATAGAGAGCTCATATTTTCGAGCTATTTCTTCCCACTTCCACTCCACTCCTGTCCACCAATCCCCCGTATCCTTCTTCCATGTTTTCCACCAGAGGAAATCAAATTATTTTTTCTCTGTGTGCCCTGCTTGGATATTATTCTGATCAGTGGGTAGATGAGCCCATCCTGGGTTTTCTGTCCATCTTCTCAAACGACGAACAACCAACCACGCAGTTTGACTACAGCACCTTCCTGGCCAATAATATCCATGAGCAGTTCGTCAATTTCGCCACAGAAGGCATGTTTAGGTACTCATCCATTATGGCTTACATGTTCATCTATTTCCAAGCCGACAGGTTCAATTTCTCCATGCAGAAGATGGACGCCGACGGGAAGCCCCAGCCAATCACAGCGTGGACTTCTCTCCTGAAATATAATTCTGTCGAATACGACTTCACAACGTTCATTGACCAATTTTACCACCCTGTGATAAGTATGTTGCATGGCATGCCTGAGCCGCGAATAAATGATGAGGTCCTGAGAATCCTGCATCTCTCAGACAACGTTCAAACATGAGACTGGTATTTATGCCAGAATCACACAGAAATCAGAGTCTTTGGGTGTGAATTGGCGCCTTATAAACTGCCTCGATATGTACCGGTAAGGATTTTTGCATTAGAATATATAAGGCAGATTATGAATTCTGATGATATTCATTTTGTTTCCCTTAAGAAAAAGCAACAGTTGAGAATCAAGGGACAAATTGGTCCTTTCATCTGCAATAATCGAGGTGCAGGGGAAGAAGTAGATCGAATTTTGAAGGAGATGAAATTCTCTACGAGTTTCATCTGGCACTATGATCCGCACGGGATCATTTTAGATATGAGGGTGAAAAACAAAAATGCCCCGTATGCTCACGAGCCCAAGCCAGAGATCGAGAAATTTGTGAATCAGACAGTATGGCTGCCTGACACTTTGCTGGACTTGGAACAGCAGGGGCCCTCAACAAGTGCGCTACCCGCTACCACACCTCAGGTCCTCAAAGAGAAGAGACCCCAACAGGAGTCATCTCCTCCTGTAACAGAGGTGTCATCGGAGGAATTCCAAATTCACTCCAAGAAGCCAAAGACAGTCTCAACGCCCGACACAACAGTAGAAGCTACCACGGTGACTACTACAGTGACCACCACAGGGGCCAAGCAATTCACTTTACCTTTTGTCTCTAGTCAGCTTAAGGAGGTAACAAAAGCAATCAAACCCACAGATTCTCCCTTAGATACTCCACCAAGCAAGACTGGGCCCAAGCTGGGCATTTTTGAAAAATATGACTTGATCAAGAAGAAGAACCAAACGCTAACCAGCAGCACTTATGCACAGTTCTAGAAGCAGTCATCCACAGCCCAACATAGACTTCTTTCGTCATTTGATACAGAGAAGGGTAGGATGCATATGGCGTTCCTCCAAGCACAAGTGCCTGATCCCAAGGTGATGTCGGATTACAAAAGGGCCACGTTTGAGTTTCAAGCAAATGATGTGCATCCAGCAGATCAGATGGATCTACACAAGCAAACTGGGGAGATGATTTTCCACACTTTAGCCCACGCTTCAAATTCTGCATCAAAGTTTTGGGTAGCTTTGAGTAATGCCCAGACCCAATTGAAGCTGGAAAAAATATCTTCCTTCGTGAAAGACAATAGGATAAAGATGCTGGAAGAGATGGTCCTCAAGATCGGTTACGACCCGACGAATGTCAAGGCTACCGAAGAGATGATTAAAAAGAAAAATGCTGACATCGCCTCGTTGAGAAAACAACTAAAGCTCCCTCCAACAGAAGACCCTCAGGTAAAGGAAATAGCTGAAAAGGAAGATGAAAAGGATGAGATGGTGAAATTACTTCTGGAGAAGAATGCTCAGTTAAAGGAGATGGAGGCAGAGATGGAGAGACTGCTCAAGGAGAAAGAGAAGGCAAAGCCAATGGAAGGCATTCCATTGAGTGCTATCCCAATTGCATGATTGAGCACAACAACAGTGACAGTCATTCCATTTGCAACAATAGTACCCCTACCAGAAGGAGCAACAGACCTGGCCAAGTCTATGGAGAGAATGAACCTGCAAGAGTCAGAAATTAGCAGGCTTAAGAAAGAAGTGGAAAACCTTCAAGAGCTAAAGACTTCTTTCTAGACAAGTCTGTCCAAAGAGAAGCAGGTGAATGAGCAAATCAGGAAGGACTTACAGCAGCTCCAGAAACAGACAATGGCAGGAAAAACTTTGGCTGAGGTCAAAGAGATCGTGTGGACAGATATTTCCAAATCCATAAATGAAATCTAGCCAATGGTTCAAATCATGTTTGAACAAAATGAGTTGCTCGAGAGGAGCAAAAAGGTTGTGGAGAAAATCAGAACGGAGCTGGGATACATGCCAGCACAAGCTAATGAAATCATAAGGTTCTTGAATTCCAAGACCCGGGAGGAACTCGAAGAATTGAAAATTGAGGACAGGACATAGACTATATTGGAGGTGAAAAGAGTTCTAACCAAAAGAGGGCTCATGCTTCAGCTTGAGGAAAAGACTCAAGTCATGGATCAAGGAGTGCAAAATTTTTTCCACAAGATAGATGCTCTGCAAAAGAAGGGTCTGCCTAGTATGAAGGTCATTAATGACAAGTTAATGACACTCCCTGATTATAAGAAAAGGTTGACGGAAGTGTCTAACGACAGTTCTAAATTTGCAGGAATACAAGGAAGTATCACAGGAAAATCATTCATGGATGCTTTGCAGTTGGATATTAGTATCCAGCATGAGATTAAGCACATTTTCATCGTCAAGCCTACATTTGCTAAGTACACGGACATGGATGAAATATATAGGAGATTGCTTAAAGTCACAGTGCCAGGTCATATGAGATGGGAAGAACTGTGTGATCTACTAGATTAGCAGATGAGCTATCACATCCAGTCACCTGTCCAGTCAGAAGAGGTTGCGATGACACCTCGCCAATGGCCTACCCCAGAAATTCAGCATACAGTTGTAATGAGTCATCAGAACAGTTTTGATTAGTTAAGTTAGTTAGTCTAAAAATAGTAGGAGCACGTCTTGATCAGTTATGACAGGAGCGTATGTATTTTTTATTACAAGTACTTCATTGTCTGATGTATTGAGGGTTGTTGATTCACACACCCTATCACTATCAAGCTGTATCATTTTTGAAGAGATCCACCATTAATAAAGAAGAGGCGTTTTACAGGATTCTTGTGTATGTTCACTGGTGATGTGATTCTCTAAGTTAAAAGTTTTCTTTCTTTGTATTCATTTTGTTTTCTGAATCTAATCTTTATGAATAGCGTTATGTTGCAGGATTTATCTTTGATACCCTGTTTCCGATTCTAAAGATTTAAATGTTTATCTTCTAATATCTTCAATTAAGAAATTCTTAACTGCTTGTTAGTTGAAGTTACTTTCCTCATCTGTTCTTCCATTCATCATTTTAATTATTAAAAGATCCAGTGAATGTATTACCTCGCCCTGTGAAAATCTTCTTTGGCGTTTCTGGTTATTTCTCAGATTTGATTAAACACCGACCCCATAGCCCAATGGATGTGTAGTTTGTCTCAACCAACTTTAAAAACACTTTACAACAAAACCAACAATCCCTTTAACTAGCCTAATATTTGAAATTAAAACAAAGCTAAATCATGTAGAGAGATCCCTCTCTGAAGCTGGAAGGGATAATCCCAGCTTTAAAAGCGGTTGGTTAAGGTTACCATAGTAGATTTCTTCTTTTGCAACCTCTAAGAAATTTACCAAGTGCTAACACAGTAGTCGCAAGTTCAAGGGGTGAAGGTTTTATGTCGTTGTACATTTCAAAACCCCAAACCCCAAAGCGCCGATGGTGTCCAAAGTCGGGCCCGCAGTATCAAGGGGCAGTCTCAACCATCCATCTGAAGTAGACACCTGGCACGTGATTAGGCTCCCCAGCTTTTCACCCATCATGGTTTGGAAGCGCAAGTAGCAGCTCCCTCATATCCCCGATGCACGAAGTAACGAGAGTGTCCAGGACCTGGGGCCCACAACAGCGTTGGGAGAGTTTAGGACCATCAGATTCGGAGGACGTGTGGCACCCAATTGAGCTTTCTCGGTGTTTTTCCCATCGTAACTATGATAAGCAAGGATAAGCTCTTTCCTATTCGCGAACGCCGAAAGCCCCTATGGAAATAAAAGCAGGGTCACGTTCCGTGGTCATTTGGGAAACAAAAGAGCTAAGCAAAAGGGGCCAAAAGCGTTGAGTCTAGTCGTCGAAAGGATCATCGTGATTTCCAGATGCCAGCGGATACGATTTTGCTCCCAGTTTCCGCTTGGAGTAAATGAAGGCAAGAATGGATGGTTGAAACCTCCTTTCATTCATTGAATATGAGATATGGAGGGTATGGAAAGCAGTCTGTTCGAAGGAGTTCTGTGTACTGATTATCCAAAGAAGCCATACCGAAGTCCTCGATTAGACAGAGAAGTCTGCACATGCCATTTTGGGCTTTAATGTTTCGTCTACCTCCCCTGCAAAGGCCATGCAAAGTTAAGGTAGCATTTGTCATAGGTGCACGATCATCCTGAGTCTACCTGGGCAGATTGTCAGAAGATATGCAGACACAATGTTTTTAATGCAGCGTCTTGTTTTTGCTGCTGTCGTTGTTTTGGATTATATGTAGGCATTTTCACCATTTTTGTAGGCATCGATGGTTGAGCAAGGCTCCCGGTGGTAAAATTTAACGAAGCACTATTTTCCTAGTTATATCTGGACTCTTGAGACTTCTTGTCTGATGAATGTCAATTTTTCTTTCACGTCTTTGTTTACACTGTATTAGAACGGCTTGGAATTGGAGAATCCAGTCGAGTTGTAACTATTATAGGATGATGTAGAGTTTGATCACTATAATAGTTACATTGTTTCTAATTAGTCCCTGTGATTTTCTTAGCACTGAATGACTTGGAATTGGAGAATCCAGTCAAGTCCCCCTTTCAGTTTCTCGAAGCTCTAAACTAGAGGATCTCACATTCAAAGTTTTTCTTCTACAAATTACTGAAAGGCCTATTGCCTGAGGTAGTTTGTCCACTCCTCTCACCAAGTCTTCAACCTGCTCATTTTCAAATCAACCCACTTACTAAAGTTTGATCAAGACCTCCTTTGTTCCTCGCATGCTAGACCCAGTCCTTGAGTTTGAGTGATATGTTCCTGAGTCTCTACCCATTTGATCACCCATTAAAAACTATCGTGACATAAAACTAATTGGCGTCGGGCTCTGCTCCTACTGCAATCCAGGAGTGACTTCCATCGCCAAAATTTATGTCGTCGTTGTCGGGGATGAAGTTGAAGATTTTCCCTGGGTAGAACAACATTGAGCCTCTGATTCTAAAGGTGCATCAGACATCAGATCCCTTAAAGATTGCTACTGTGCACCTGGCGACTCCACTGTGGCGACTCCATTGTTTCCACATCATTGTTTCAGCTGTTACTACTGTTAGCACACCTGGAAGCTGACCCTAAGGAGCTTTCTCGATAAGGTTTCAGCAGCTACTTTCTTAGCCTGAGAAGCTTCCTGGGGTAACGACAACATTAAGTTGTGGCTTTTGATGGTGAACAAGGACCAGGCATATTTGAAGATGCGCATCTTTCACCTGGTGACTCCATGATTCGAGGATCGATTGACAACTCCACTGTTTCGATATGGATAAAATTATGGCTCAAAGGTTTTCTTTCTGTGACTTTTCCCAGATAGTTGGGTTTCCTAATGCACTTCCTGATAGAGACCAATGGGAAGATTTCCTCTCTGAATTTCATGCAACAAGTTGGGAGGAACCAGCTGAGCATTTATTGGACTTCCATGAGGCTATTCACCGACACAATATCACGCATGAGGATGTACGGATTAATATCTTTAGGTATTCATTGAAGGGAGCTTCTCTTGAGTGGTGTCGATCTCTTCCCACTGTGAGCATCTGCTCTTTAACAGGTTTTCATACATCTTTCAATTCATTTTGTAAAGACTACTATCCAGCTAATTGTTTGTTTAAAAATTGTTGTGAGGAGTTTTCTTTGCTTCATGAAGCCTCTGCTAGCCCCGAAGACCAGGTCCATGATGAAGCTTTTACTGTGGAGGAAAACATTTGCCAGGAAAATATGGAGGTTTTGAATGATATTAATTGTGTTATCCCTAGAACGGAAGCATCTGACATCATATCATATGCCTATATTCCTTTAGATGTTTATAACGATCAACATGCCTCTTGTGGAAATTGTGAGTTTATAGGGAAAATGTGGTCCATGGTAGATGACTCACCTGGATATCGGGTTGAAGCAGATGTTCCTAGAAGCTCTGCTCATGATGACGAAGACCCTCTCTTTTTAAAAGAGGGGTTAGCTGTGGAAGAGGATTCTTCTCTTTTCCCCCAGGGGGTTTCTCATGATATATTTTCACCTGGGATTAAAGAGAAAAGGATTATGTATGGGAAGCCAGAAGCAACAGGTCCCACTGTCCTTGAAACATAATTTTTTTACGGGATCACTGTTCTAGAGGAGGGTCATATCAATGAAGAACAACCCCTTTTTGATGTATATTATAGTGATGATGAGAAACAAGCTTATCCTACATTTTATCACTATAAAGATACTGAAGAGCCAGTCAGCAAGCAGAACCACCCCATGGTCCCTATTTATGATGAATACGAATCCGACCCGGGGGAGAGCTAAGAAGAAGAGGAAAAGGAATCAGAGGAACAAATGAGCACATATTTCATTCCAGAGCTAGTCAGTGAGCAACTACTGCCTGAGATCAGTGAGCCTACATCAGTTGTCCACTCACTTGTGCTTATCAAAGATATTCAACCACATGTGAGCAACTCTGTAGCAGAGGAGGCTGCCTGTCACCAATTTTTCGAGATTCGCCACTCATTCTATGACCCTGTCGGCGAATACATGGAGTGGCATGTCCTTTATGCCTTGGAGCCGCCCTATTCCATATCAACTTCACCCTGTGAGGGGAAGTTGAAGAGTGTAGCTATTCTGCTGTCATGGTTACACTATCTACTGGTGATCATCGACAAAAGGAAGGAGCTTCTATCTAGGAAGTTGCTTGAATGGCTATGGTGGAAGTTTTATTTCACCTAGCCCATGTAAAACATTTTATTAGCATTAGGACTGTATATAAATAAGCTCCTTTGATCATGTAGCTTTATTTTGTTACTTTTATTTTTCGTCCTGTATTTGCAGCAGTGGGATGTTTTGAGCATGACTCCATAGCCCAACAGCAAGGCACTGAAGCTGCAGAATGAGTTCTTAGAGAATCACAGGGACGACTCTATCCCCCACAGAGTCTAATGTTAGTGACATTTCTTGTCCTAGGCACAAGAGTATTCGGGTCTGCAATTTGTACAAGGAGTGCCCAAGCGCAGCATGGAAAAATCTCATTCTAAGGCTTCCAATCAAGAAAGCAGGTGAAATTACGTTGTCAATGGCCCAGATTCATCTATAAAAGCATATTGACGATCAGCGGGAAATCACGGATAGTAGATTTGCACCGATATTAGTGCAAATAGATCGCACCCATATTGTATGCAGGGAAGAATAACAACTGTCCATCCGAGGGACGCATGGCGCGAGATCTAGTCGCGTCAGCTTTTCGGCAGTCGCGAGTTCAAGGGGTGAAGGTTTTATGTCGTTGTACATTTCGAAACCCCGAACCTTGAAGCATCGATGGCACCCAATGTCGGGCCCGAAGTATCAAGGGGCAGTCTCAGCCATCCATCTGAAGCAGACACCTGGCACACGATTAGGCTCCTCACCTTTTCCCCATCGTGGTTTCGAAGTGCAAGTAGAAGCTCCCTCATATCCCCGATGCACGAAGTAACGAGAGCATCCAGGACCTGGGGCCCACAGCAACATTAGGAGAGTTTAGGACCATCAGATTTGGAGGACGCATGGTGCCCAATTCATCCGTCTCGGCGTTTCGCCCATCGAAACTATGATAAGCAAGGATCATCTCCTTCCTAGTCACGAACGCCGAAAGCCCCTATGGAAATAAAAGCAGGGTCACAGTCCGTGGTCATTTGGGAAACAACATAGCTAAGAAAAATGGGCCAAAAGCGTTGAGTCCAGTCACCGCAAGGATCATCACGATTTCCAGATGCCAGCGGATACGATTTCACTCCTGGTTTCCACTTGGAGTAAATGAAGGCAAGAATGGATGGTTGAAACCTCCTTTCATTCATTGAATAGGAGATATGGAGGGTCTGGCAAGTGGTTTGTTCGAAGGAGTTCCGTGTACTGATTATCCAAAGAAGCCATGTCGAAGTCCTCAATTAGACAGAGAAGTCTGCACACGCCATTTTGGCCTTTAATGTTTCAGCTACCTCCCCTGCAAAGGCCATGCGAAGTTAAGGTAGCGTCTGTCATAGGTGCACAATCATCCTGAGTCTGCATGGGAAGACTGTCAGAAGACATGCAGACGCAATGTTTTCAATGCAACGTCTTGTTTTTGTTGTTGTTGTTGTTTTGGAGTATATGT
Source organism: Picea engelmannii (assembly GCA_009831015.1). Classification (NCBI taxonomy): domain Eukaryota; kingdom Viridiplantae; phylum Streptophyta; class Pinopsida; order Pinales; family Pinaceae; genus Picea; species Picea engelmannii. The sequence continues at coordinate 938,576 of ML776616.1, forward strand.
AGGCATTTTCGCCATTTTTGTAGGCATCGATGGTTGAGCAAGGCTCCCGGTGGTAAACTTTAATGAAGCACTATTTTCCTGGTTATATCTGGACTCTTGAGACTTCTTATCTGATGAATGTCAATTTTTGTTTCGCATCTTTGTTTACACTGTATTAGAACGGCTCGGAATTGGAGAATCCAGTCGAGTTGTAATTGTTATAGGATGATGTAGAGTTTGATCACTGTAACACTTGCATTGTTTCTAATCGGTCCCTGTGATTTTCTTAGCACTGAATGACTTGGAATTGGAGAATCCAGTCAAGTCCCCTTTTCAGTTTCTCAAAGATCTGAACTAGAGGATCTCGCATTCAGAGTTTTTCTTCTACAAATTACTAAAAGGCCTATTGCCTGAGGTAGTTTTTCCACTCCTCTCACCAAGTCTTCAACCTGCTCATTTTCAAATCAACCCACTGACTGAAGTTAGATCAAGACCTCCTTTGTTCCTCGCATGCTGAACCCAGTCCCTGAGTTTGAGTGATATGTTCCTGAGTCTCTACCCATTTGATCACCCATTAAAAACTATCGTGACATAAAACTGATGGGCGTTGGGCTTTGCTCCTGCTGCAATCCAGGAGTGACTTCCGTCGCCAACAAAAAACATAGAGGAACTTTGGGTTCGGGACTATCTTGTGTTTTTTATTTTTTGAGAGAGTTTTGTGTTTCAGTCCTCGGGTTGTAGTACGAAGACATCTGGCCTCTTTCCCTACAGTGTGTAGATGGCCAGTGTTATTTCCACGACAGGGTGGTGGAAGGACCATTGAAGCCTTCGACGATGACTTCACGACAGATCCCTGCTATCAAGGAATACCCATATGCAAGGATAGACTTTTCTAGAGATCCAGAGATACCCATGCCTCCTGGTGAGGAGCGAGGGGAGATGGGTAAGTCTCCACCTTCGTAGTTTTTTTCTTTGTTTGCATATGTAATTTTTATGTCTTTTTGTTATATATATCATTTTTTTGTATGCCAGAGTATTTGATGGATACGTTTGTTGTATGAAGATGTGGGACCCGTGCGACCTACTGACTATGCACGAAACAGGTGTCATCCATGGCCAGAGGCCGCGAATTCCACCACTGGGGGAGCAGCAGTAGCAGGGAACCTTCTAGCCATAGAGGCTGAGAGGGTCCTTAGACGAGTTGAGAGGAACTTTACTGCGCTCACTCGCACAGTCTCGATGGCAGAGATAGAGGACCTGCCGCCATCCATGTAGCCTCATGTTGTAGGGGCACCTTGGACATGGGTCCGATTATTTAGGCGTTTAGCGCGTACTGTAGATGATTATAACAGGGCCCATAGGCCCTGAACAGATTTAGACTCTTTATGTACCACGAGCACCTACTTGTATATATTTTTTGAGGGCATAAGCCTGGTGACTCGTTACTGTTCCCATTTTTTAGGCGCTTGCATCCACCTATGTACTCTGAGTATTTTATGATGTGTATATATGGTTTTTATCTTTTTTGTGTCTTATGGATTCTGTGTGCAAAAATGTATTTACATGTTTATGTTCATGTTCTTTTATATGTGGGCAAGATGCCAATCTAAAATTTGATTAGCTAGAGTATCTGTGATTTGGTTTAATCTCCTAAGAACATGAAAGTATGTAATATAATCAAAGTTGTGTTCTAAGAGACGTACCCTAAGGAATCATCGGTGTAAAGTTGGATCATGAACCTGGTATATTTTGTTTAGCTGCGACACAACCAGTTGAGCATCTAGATAGACTTGGAGATGAGAGATACCCAATGACAAGGCATCACGAATAAAATCAATAATTGCACTATACTCGACAACATTATTTGTGGTGTCACCTAATCATATACCTCCGAAAGATAACAACTGACCCTGTGGTGTAAATATTACCCAAGCTGCGGAGGCAAGCCTCCGCATGTGTCGACTAGCACCATCTGCATACCCAACGAACACCTCGGACTCACTTGACATCTGCCATATTGATGGAAGATAACATCAATGACACGTCCATAACACTTTTAAAAGAAATGTAAAAAAGTAATAGTACAAAGACTATACATATGTTACAAAAAGTTACCCACAGTGACCTATCTATGAGTAATACTTCTTAAGGTAGAGCCCATTTCTAGGCTCCGCCAATGCATTCCCTTCAAAATCAACCAAACAATAAGTGCCCTTTTTTAATACCTCCTTTATAATGAAGGGTCCAAACCACATGGGTTTAAACTTTCTTTCCCCCAGGGGGTCCTTGTCTTGGTCATAGACCAGGACAAGGTCGCCTTTAGAGAAAATTCGAGGACGAACGGACCTATCATATTGACACTTGACCTTATGTTTGTGAGCCTCGTTGGCCAGGGCCGCATCGCGATGCTGCTCATCCAGCTGCTCAAGGTATACAAACCGTTCTTCAAGTGGAGAAGTATCTGGCAATAACTGTACTGCCAATTTCAGAGATGGGATTTGACATTCTATGGGCAAGACTACCTCCAGCCCATAAACGAGTTGAAAAGGTGAGAAACCGGTTGCAGTCTTAACAGATGTTCGGTAAACCCATAATGCCGAGTATAACATCAAATGCCAATTTGACTTGGCTGAGTTGATAGTTCACTGTAGAATCATCTTAAGAGTTTTGTTTACAACCTCCACCTACCCATTGGCTTGGGGGTAGTAAGCTGATGAATGCTCCTACCATAACCCAAGCTTTGATGTTAATTCGATCATCATTTGGTTTTGAAAGTGACTGCCATGGTTAGTGACAATCTCTCTCAGGACGCCGAACCTTGCTATGATTTGATTGAATAAGAAGAGAGCTGCAGTCTCTCCATCATCTTTAAACATTGGCATAGCCTCGACCCACTTACTGAAGTAGTCAACATCTACGATGATATAGTGGTGCCCCCTTGCTAACGGGGGGTTGCATGTAGTGTAATCAATCCCCCACTTAGTGAAGGGACCAACTGTGATGACAGGAAACATAGGAGCGGGATGTGCCCTCATCTTCCGAGAAAATATTTGGCATGGATGGCACTTCTTGACCGATTCGATACAATCTTTGATAAGTGTGGGCCAGAAGTAACCTGCTCGTAAAATATTTTGGGCTATTTCCAACCCAGATAAATGACTGCCACATGCTCCAGTATGGCAATCATTGAGCACTATGATGGCCTCCTCATGAGTGAGACATCGACGCAAGATGCAGTCTAGACCTCTCCGATACATTGTATCATCGAGTATGAGATAATTCTTAGCCTGATGGCGTATCAGCCGACGCTCATCACAAGAAGCAGAGGTGGGGCACTTCAAAATCTAGAGATAGATAAGTATATCTCCATACTAGGGTTCTGAAGATTCAATCAAAAATATATCCCCCCGGATAGGCGATTCCTCAGGCACAAAGTCACCTGATTCAACCGGAAGTTCTGAAATAAGTTCTGTGAAGACCAATGACTTCTTGGACTTTGCTGAAACGAAGTCTAAGTCAAATTCTTGGAGGATGACCTTCCACCTACTGATTTTTCTGCCTATAACTCGTCGTGTCAACATGTACTAGAATGGATTCACGACAGCAATGACGGTGGTCTTGCGAAATAGAACATAGTGACGGAACTGTTGAACAACATGAATGGCTACCAATGCAAGTTTTTCAAGATGGGAATAATTAAGTTCCGGTCCTACGAGGCCTCGACTCAGGTAATAGATCACGTATTCTGAAAACGAATCATCTTCCTGAACTAAAACCATGCCTATGGTTGACTTTGCGGCAGCCAGATATAATAAGAAATATTTGTTATAATTAGGTGGTCGTAGCAGAGGTGCAGTTTTGAGGGCATGTTTTAATGCGTCCAAAGAGTTTTGAGCGGCTTTGTCCCAGAAAAAGGGAACGTATTTCTTTAGTAAACGCATAAATCCCTTGGTGATTTCGGCATAGTTGGTGATGAAGCGTCGTAAGAAGTTCACCTTGCCTTGTAGACTTTGAAGTTGTAAGATTGTGCGTGGGGGGGGGCAACTGGATTATTGCCTCCACCTTAAGAGGATCGACCATGATCCCTGTTGTTGACACGATGAAACCTAAAAAAATTCCTGACGTTACGCAGAAGCTGCACTTGTTTGGATTCAAGCGAATGTTGAAGTAGCGACAGCGTTCGAAGATTAGTCTAAGGTGCATGGGATGATCTTTTCACTTGCGAGAGCGTGATGCTAAATCATCTAGATAGGCCTCGACTATATGTTTGAGGTCATGAAACGCAAAAGACATGGCTCGCTGGAATGTGGCTCCAGCATTTTTAAGGCCAAAAGGCATCTTACAATAGGCGAATGTACCCCACGAACAAATGAATGTTGTTTTGTTATGGTCTGCAGGTTTGATTTGGATTTGATTATATCCCAAAAAACCATCCATGAACGAAAATGATTCACAACTGACACATTCATCAATGATCTGGTCAATGAATGGGGTTGGAAAATTATCTTTGGGACATGCCTTGTTCAAATCACGGAAATCGGTACATACACAAATCGTGCCTTGTTTTTTATTGACCGACATGGGGTTTGACACCCATTGAGTCAAATGAATAGGATAAATGAAACCTGCCTTTATCAATTTATCAACCTCAATCTTGATGGCTTCTGCTTTCTTAGGATTGCTTGGACGAAGTTTTTGTCAAACAGGCTTGGCATCAGGATATGTTGTGATTTCATGTTCAACTATTTTCGGATAGATACCTGACATTTCCTCATAATACCAGGAAAAAACGTCGCGGAATTATTTGAAAAGATCCGTGTAAATTTGAATCTCTTCAGGGGAACAATCTGCTCCGACAAAGACATTCTCCACAACGCCAAAGTTTCGGGAGATGTTTATGGGTATAGTTTCAGTGATAGTCTCCATATTGCCCTCAGCATAAATTTCCTATGTAGCTAAGAGGTTAATAGGACATGGTTGATCTCCCATCATGGTAATGGTGAATTCTCCTTCTTCGATTTGGTGTAACTCAGGGAGAAAGTATGATCTTTGATGAAGATCTTCCCAAGGTTTGTCCGGACTAGTAATTGTTTCGATTACTACTTCATCAGAAGGAAAGACTAAGTCTAACGAATCAATGTTAGCAAGAGAACCCTGAGCCCAAATAGGCTCTAGAAGTGGATCTAACTCTTGTGCGGGAGTCGGATCAGGGTTAGCTGAAACTTGCTGGAGTAAAGAGTATGTGACTTCAGTGGCCGACAAGGGCATGGATATGTCGGAGTGCCCCGTCTCATCCATCGTGGCTGATGGGGAAGGAAGAATCCAAGGATTCTCAAAGTAAGTCATGCGGAATGACGAAACTTGAAAAATCTCAACCTTATGGTGATTAGATATAAATTTGACGTCATCGTGAGGAGGTGGGTAATCGAAGGTACCCATCAAAAATGGGAACAAACCACCTGCTACGTTAATGACACCGGGTTGAGGATTATAAATCATGGGGACTGTGGATGCCCCCAAAGCTGGTTCAGGTCTAGAGAAGGACAATTGATCGATGGTCACTATCTGACCCTCGTGTGGAAACAACAAGACTCGAAAAACTGTAGCAACCACAGCTTGCATAGCATAAGTCCAACTCCATCCTAACAAGAGATTATAGTCGAGGGGAGCATCGACTACCTCTACTTCGACACACACGGTTTTCCCTCCTAACTGCATAGAGAAAGAAGGAACAATGCCATGTGGTCGAAAAGAACGACCGTCAAAAGAAATGAGGAGAGTAGGTGATGGAGATAAAGTGGGCTGGCCAATGGCCTTCCAACATGCTAACGACATAACGCATGTCGAGGCACCCTCGTCGACCACCATGTGGAAGATATTCCATGTAAAAGTTTTTGTGGGATGAGCCACTACTATCTGAAACGCTACGTGGTAAGGCAGACGAGGTTTTAATTCAGTTGTATCTAACATAAAGGTACCTGGATTACAAGTCTCAGTAGAGCCCAAAGTAGTTAACAAGGCTTTCCTCTAAGTAGGGAAACTTTGGAGGACCTCCAAAGTAGACATCGCACAAGGGGTTTGTGATAAATCCTCCACCATAGAGTAATTATGGGCGGCCCTTACATTTGGGTTGTGAGAATCTTTCTTAAATGCACCCTTTGGAATGTGTGTCATTGTTTCTCCCAACATCTTCTCGATCTGTAAAGTAAGAGATGGGAACTCAGCTTCTTTACCCTTCTCAGAAGCACTTGGTTTACTATAGTTGTGCACTCTAGTCATTATGAAAGCATCACCCCTAACCATATATACATTCGTGGATGAGGGATTGTTTGGAGGAGTTCAGGTTTCTTGGCTGCCCCCTTCGGCACTTGTAGAGGCTTGAGTTAAATTTTGCCCATGTTGAAAGGGATTAGTCAACACTGCTTGTTGTTGCTGTGTGACAAAATTTTGGGCCTTTGCAAGTCGAGGAAAAAGATGGGTCGGGTGGTCTTCCACACACAAGTTTCATGGATACCTCACCTTCCATTTTTCCGTGGTGTCCCCGCCAACATTAGCAGTGGGTTTTTCATCCCCCTTACCCTTATTTCGTTGTTTTTTCTTCCCTTCAGGATATTGGGTGGCCTTTGGGTTAGTCGACTGCACGGAGTGTACGTCCGACATTTGGGTAGGAGGAGAAGCCAAAGCAGTAGTCTGGATGGCCACTGAGTGTTGTATAGATAACTGTTGCAATTGTTTTGTCAATTGCTTAGCGGGCTTGGCTTGTGTTGAGCCAACAATACCATCGACATGTGGTCCAGCTCTCTGTCTAGTCTTATCTAGTATCGATCATGGTGCATCTAGCAGGATGTTGTATAATAAACCAGACTGAGAATAGAGGAGCTCAAACTGTTGAGCCCTCATGTTGGCATCTTCTTCGGAGAAAAATCCAGAAGTTGCGACGTCTTTGGATAATTGTGGGACTAGAGACTTAAGGAACCCTTCAAGCAGGAATGTTGGTGGGACTGTTACTTTGATTAGACTCTTCTGGCATATCCACTCTCAGATATGATCAGAGATATGGTCCGTTGTTGTCTGTTCGAAATTGGCAAGCAACTCTATGCCAGCGTAGTATCTCACAAGTATCTGGAAATGGTTAAGGAAGGCCATCGCTAGTTCACCAAAAGAAGAGTATCATGAGTGATCAAGCTCAATGTATCATTTCATGGCACTTCCAATAAGAGTGCATTGAAACAATCGCAACTATATGGAGTCATCTTTCAATGAGTTAGATGAACACCAAAGATAGAAAGTAGTCACATGATCACTTGGATCTTCGTTAGGCTTGGCCTCGAACTTTGGAATGTCCGAAGGCAACTTTGTTGGCATAGGAGGCCAACGTGGATCGTGACAAATAGGGTCATTTAACAACCTTGTCAAATCTAAAAAGTGTAACGTCGCCAGGAATGGTAGTTTGGGTTGTTGCTAATAACCTAGGAAAAAGGGTCCTGGAGTTTGACTGGCATCAGGTTGCCAAGAAAAGTTTGGTTGTTGGCCCTGATTTTGGTAGAAACCATGGCCCTGACCAGCATAAGGATTTTGCATCTGTGGAGAGATCATCGATTGATTTCCCATAAAGGACATAGGATGTTGGGTATGCATCGTGTTTGAAGGACTTTGGGAAGGATTACCGCATGCTGGTCCTAATGGGAGAGGCATAGTAGTCTATCCCGGGTTCCATTGACTATGGAAAGAATTACCCCATAACGACATTTCAGAGGAGGGAATGGATCCTTGTCCTGAGTTCCAAGGCCCTTCTATATGTGCCCCCGGCGTAGGAATAGTACCCTGTGCCGAAGTAGACTGTCCAAAAATGGGAGTTCCCCGAGATGGGAAAGCGGTGGATGTGAAAGTGTTGTTACCAAACATCCCATTCCAAACAAACGGTGATGAACCTACTAGCATACTATGCGCAGGTGTTCCTTGACTCCCGGCTCCAAATAAACTAGTGTGTGCAGGCTGCCTGGCAGCCTGCTGATGCGAACCACCAAGCGAAGGGGACAAAGGAGGGACATGACCTCCAACGTAAGGAAAATCATTAAAAGGGACAGGAGTGCTCCCAAGTTGACCTTGCAGAGGAGCGTTAGAGCTCCCTGCCCCTAGACCCAAAGTCTGTAATGTGGAGTGAGTGAGTGCAGGACTTGTACTCGAACTAGGTATACCGTATGAGAACGAAGGGCCTATCACACTAGGTGTGAAGGGGGTTGTGGCCGTCGCCATAGACGGGGTCGGTCCACTGTGCGACATAGTTGCGGCCGAGACCATGGTGGCTCGGACCGACGATGGTAAGTTAGGAGATGATTCTCCTGTGGTAGAAACTGTGGTGGGAATGGAAGAATTCCAAGAAAAAGTAATAGTGTTTGTTTCCATAGTTGTGTGAGGCACTGACAGGCATTCGTAAAATTGGATTGGTACAATAACCTGTGGCCAGGTATCAGTGGTTAGGGTTTCAACCGAGCCAATATTGGTGGTTGATTCCTTCGGGAGTTTTTCGGGCACAATGGTTTGTAACCCGGTCGCTTCAAAAGACCCTTGTTGGTCTAGCTTCCGCCTCAATGGTGGCGGGGGTGGCTCCAGTATAACCGACGGCAGGCCCAGAAGCCTTCGTGATCGGCGGAGCTCGGGATCCTCCACTATGTGAGAAGATCCAATACATGCTAATGTATTCTACACGTTCAAACAGTGACACACACTAAAAAAGAATCCCCTAAGAGATAAGACAAGCAATCACTAAACTATTTGGAAGAACAGTTACAACAACCAACACTAGAGAAACTTACCGGTGCAAGTGAAACTCAAACACGGAAGCACCCTCCGGGTATACTCTGCAAAGCATGGCACGATGTCTATCCTAGGTATTGCGGTATACCCCCGCAGTCACTTGTGTATGTCCCTAAAAAGATTGGCAACTAGGTTGCCAGCACGTGAACAGTCACCAGGCAGGTACAGTCGAAATTCGAGTAGACCACAATGAGTAGGGTATCAAGCCCGAAAACTGTCAAGGGTATCGAGAGAAAATGGTCCGGAAGACAACTGAGGACCTCGAATGGATTCAAGACCCATGAAGCCCCGTGGAAAATGTAAACGACGGAATCCCAAAACAAGCCCTCGATATGTGTTCTCCACTATGATTGGTCTGGCTTTGGAGGGGTTATCTCTGCTACCTCGTGTTTATCCCCTGTGTTAGAGGGGGGTCCCCGATAACTTCCACGAAACTGGACTTAGACACTCCCTATCGTAGACTCCAATGTTTGGTTTTGAATGGCCTTGGAGAGTTTCCTCTCCAACCTAATCCAAGGCCCTAGTCCTGAACTAGTTTGTGAACCCTACAAACAAAAATTCTAATAGATTTTAAATTAGCGTTGCTTTTATGGGTTTTCTTACGTCACGGGTTATGAAGGTGAAATTGATGATGTGTAAAGACGAAAGAAAAAATGAATGAAAAAAGCTAGAAACAAAAAGACTTTTACTAAATGCAAAATCTCAGCAACTTTTCACAAAGAAAGATTTCTTTTTATTTTCAATTTTTCTAAGATTTTATGCAGCAATCATAAAGGAATTTCGCTCAACTACGAGCTACTTATGCTCTAAATGCACTGCAAAAACTTACGAAACAAAAGACTTCTCCCTAGCTAATGATGCAGAAACACACTCTTCAAACAAAGAAGAAAATGAAAAAGAGATTTTTTATTTATTTAAGTGCTAATAAGGGAACAAAGGGAAAATACCGACAAGCACAAAACCAAGAAAAACAAATTATGTCTTAAAGCACAAATCGCAAAGAATCAGAGTAAAGACATGCAATGGAAACCAAGAAAACAAAGACTCTTAAGCTTGTCTAAAAACCATAAAACAAATTTTTTCTTTTTATATTTTCTGTCAACTATCAACTGAGAAAAAGTAGGCTAAGGGTAAGAGGACCTAACCTACTGACTATTCAACCCTAGACTCAAACACCTGAGAGGGATACTTCTCATCAAAGGAGGGGATGACTGCCCCACCCTGATTAAAAAGTAGCCTATCAAGCACGCTACTGTCACTAAAACATCACATGTGAAAACACGTGATGAGCTGAAACAGGCAGCGTGTACATGTAGGCTGAACTTGTACAGGCCGCGTGTATGTATAAATTCTAAGACAAAAATAAAAATAGCTAGTCCAGACCAGGAAGAGGCCTCTGGTATTGATAACCAGGGTCTCTTGAAAGATTGGATGATTTTTCTAACAAAAAAGAAAAAATAATGTAAGGAATAACAAAGCGAAAAAAGAAATCTGAGATAGGACTATGAACCAGTAAGACTCAGACATGATTCTAGAAAAACCCCTGAGAATGTATAATTCCGATAGGGAAGAGGTGGAATGCCTCCAAAGTTTTTTGAACTCCTACATGCTACTGTTATCCCTACAGCTAGTGTTCACACGCAGGTTGTAAGAGGATAGGGCGCGGGTACACGCATGCAGGCCTTCTGCAGGCTGCGTGTACCTCTGTGTGTCCCGACAACTACCGTCAAGCAAAAGTCAGGGAAAATGGTATGAAGAACCAGGCTCCCTGCTAGCTCAGACCTAATAGAAAAAAGATAGGCAAAGCAAAATAGAACAACTATTCTTTAAACTACCCAAAAACTTTAAATAAATCCAGAAACCCTAAAGAGTATTATCCCCAGTATGGTCGCCAATTCTGTTGTTGGGAAAAATACCCTAGGAACTAGCAAACTAGGGTCAGACTTGCATGCAGATTTTGACCGTAAAGAAATCACTTTTTAACCTACAACCCAAAACTTAAATCCCTCCTTCACAATACATGCATGGAGAATGACTACTAACCTTGTCACTGATGTTCGATGTAGATCCTCCATTACGCTTTGACCACTTGCTTGCGTTGCTCCTTCCAAAGATGGCCTGAAATCAAGACAAACAACTATGCTTGCATGCTACTTATCTACTTGAGGGTTAGAAATTAAGCATAAATTAACCAAACGATAGATAACTCATGCATTGGAACGGGAAAAGTATTCTTTTATTATTTGAAAAATGAATCAACTTATAATCAAAGTCGAGACCGGCCACCGCTCCTTAATCCTAATCCTGGGCTCCTCTTCTTCTGTCCTCCAACTTCTTTGTGTTAAATCTCCTTTGGCACGAGGAAAGGCTAAAGGGTTGGGACAATGGATTGCGTAAATTGGCAAAGTTTCTTCGCTATATTTTTTCCTCCTCCAAATGGTACTCCTACCCCTTTTGTTATAGGCTAGAAGGATCTAGGGTTTTGGACGAACCCTCGTCCATGCATGGTTGGGAATTTCAGTTAACTGGCCCATAGCTTTTTGTTCCATCGGAAAATTTCCTTTTTTCATGACTTGTTAGGTACACGTAGGCTGTAGTGAGCCAGCCAGTGTGCACATGCGTGCAGTAATGGGTTAGGGCACGTGGGCCTTGACAAAAGAGGATTTCCAAAGAGTTGTTCAACAGATGTTTTGGAAATGAAGGGATATGAGTTGGCCTGATGTCAGGTAAGCATGTGTGGTGCAATTTAGGGTTATAACACCATGCCAAGGGAAAGAGGCAGGCTAAGGTGTAGCCCAGCCTGGTATAGTTTTGTTGCTAGATAGTGGAGGGTGCAGAGATTGGAGTGCGCCCTTTCCATTGCTCAGACTTAGCGACAAGAGAAACCAAGAACGTTGCCAATGGTATACGTTGAGGAGGATATTTTGGAGGAACCCATCCAGTTTCCTCTAGAATCCATCCTCTTCATAGTGTCGGATAATTGACAACCCCCCATCCATATTATAGTAAGAACAAGCACCCCAACCATATTCCAACAAGCACAAGCCGCCAGGGAAGAGGCCACTTGTATAATTGAGGAGGAATTCCTCCATTTGGACTCTGTGGCCACAATTCAGGACACAGACTCTGGGGTGAGGAGCTTAACGCAGTGGAGTCTATGGAAGCGGCATCGACGAACCTAGGTAAGGCAGTGGTGGTCTTAGACACAGAGGTGGAGGGCAGCCCAGTCTTGGCACCTCCACCACTCTCGGCACTCCCTGACTTCTACCAGGCTCCACCACCCTTCTTCCATCTAGAGCAACTCGAGCTTGTCTTTGAGCTACGAAGCCAGATGGTTGACCAAATATATCAGGACACCCTCATGCACTAGTGAATTGACATGCTCTATGAAGCCTTCTCGAATGCACGAGCAGCCCAACGTTGTCCGACCTGTGTGAGGCCTTTCGTGCTCGAACCCAGGGTAAACCCCCTCAGCAATGATTCGAGCGACATGCCCCCAGGTGCAAATGTGTAATTTCTCTACTTTGGTCACCTCGATCACTCTTGGCTTAGCTCTCTGCATTGCTACAATGCAGTGTTACAGTTCTTTCTTCTTTTTTTAGTTGATAATATTTCTTAGTTGCATAGCACAGTTCAACAAGAACTTGAATCCACCACTTGCTCTAGTTTCCATTTAGCAGGGAAAATGGCGGATTGCTATTTTGAACAATGACATCACAGTCTGCCACTTGTTCTAGTTTCTGCTAATTTGATGGAACAGATGGAAGACTGTAGCCATGTGACATTTTTTGTACTCTAAAAGCTAAGTAATAGGAAATTCCTCTTTTTATTTACAAAAAAAAAAAAAATTAAGTATGTAGATTTTCACAGTTCCTCATAATGTTATTTGTAATTTTGAAAATAAACAGTGTAAGTTTTTGAAATGTCCAACTTTTTGGGTGGACACTCCACCCATCCTTGATAATGGGTGAAATGTCTACTCGAAACTTTGGACATTTCAAAATTACAAACATCATATTAGATTAATAAAAATGTTGATATAAACTTAAATCTCTCTCTATATATAATAGTTGAAATATCTACTAGAAACTTTGAACGTTTGTTGATATAAAATTAAATCAAAATAAATATTATATATATATATATATATATAAATATATAGTTTTGGTAAAATTAGTTTTTATATATATAAATTTAAAAATTAATTTTTATTTTAATTTGATTTTTTATCAAAATTTAATAAAACTTAATAATCATGAATGGCATCCTTAAATATTTAAATATTAGTAAAGATTATATATCCCATTACATAACCTTATCTTAGTCAAGTAAAATTAGTTTGTATATATAAACTTAAAAATTAATTAATTTTTTTATTTTTTATTTTTATTTTGTTTTCTATTAAAATGAAAAAAAAAGTTTCACCTAAATAGTATACAAAAAATCTCATTGTTGAAATTATCATAATAAGATCATGTACCTTCAAATAACTTAAAACCTTTATTCCATATAAAACCATATATTACTCCTTATTGTCCTTATTGTAATGTAACCTCTTACTACATTGCTTTGAATATTTTATGATTATATTTTTAAATTTCAATTATTCTATTTAGATACTTTATTTTTATTTATTTATATAAAAATTATTATATATTAATTTAAATATTTTATTATGTTATTTTAAATATTTAATATTTATTTTGTCTATAAAAAAAATTACAATTTTATATACCAACCAAAACAAAATCACATTTTCCCATGTTTTTTCGACCTTCCTCAAAAACTCAAAAGTAGTATATATGATACATACCACAATGACGACTTCTCCCCTTTTGAGTACAATCTCTCGTAAGATTTTTCTAAAAAGTTCAAAGTGCTATTTAATTCTCTAAAAAGGTCAAAGGTCAAAGTGCTATTTTAAATAATTCTCTCCAAAAATTAGTGGTAAAAGTTGGATCTCGATCAAAAACAATAGAATGAGAAATTCCATGGAGTTTGAAGATATTATCCATAAAAATTTGATCCACTATGGATGTTGTGAGCATATTTGGAAAGATGATCGACTGCCACCATGATGAATGACTTATTACATGATTTGGGTAAGCCAACAATGAAATCCATAGAAACATTAGTCCAAATAGTAGGTGGAAGTGGAAGTGGTTAAAGTGTTCATGGAGGTTTGACATTCTTGTCCTTATTGCATTAACATATATCAGATTTGACCACAAAGGTGTGGATTTCCTATTTCATACCATCCCAGAAGAAAGAATGGTCGACCCGTTCATAAGTTTTGGTAAAACCTGAATGACCCACGGTAGGTGAAGCATGAAACTTATAAAGCACCGTGGATTTAAGGGCCGACTATTTGCTTAAATATAGGTGACCTTTATAGAGAAACTCATCGTTGTTCCAAGAGTACCCTAGAGTATCTTGGGGATCCTATTGTAGTTGTTGGATTAGGCTGGAAATTTTGGGGTCTTGCAACCATTCCTGACGAAAAACCTGAATCCAATTAGCGAAAAGGAATGAGAGGGAAAAGAGGGACCATTCTTCTTCATATTTCCTGGGAAAGGCATCAACCACCACATTGTCTTTTCCCTTCCTATAAATGATCTCATAATCATATCCAAATATCTTGGTCATCCATTCTTTTTGCTTTGGGGATGAAATTTGTTGTTCTAGGAAGTACGTGAGGCTTTCATGATCCATTTTAAACTGGAAGCGGCATCCTAATAGATAAGGGCACTAGAGATCCACTTCATATTGCTAAATAACCAACATTTCCTTTTCATAGATCGATTGGTACAAATGTCGCTCCGACAACTATTTGATGGTTAAATCCAAAGGTCATCCATCTTGCATAAGGACTGCCTCAATTCCTCTCCCCGATGCATTACATTCTAGAAAAAATGTCTTGGTGAAGTCAGGTAGGGCCAGTACAAGAGTGGTGCACATAAATTATTTCAAGGCTTGGAAGGATTGGTCAATGGATGAAGTCTAACTAAAAACATTCTTTTTAAGGAGAGATGTTAGAGGAGCCATGGTTTTTCCATAATTTTGAACAAAATTGTGACAATATCTAGTTAAACCCAAGAAACCACACACACTTTTAAGAGTTTTAGGGTGAGGTCAACTCTGCATAGCTTCAATTTTCTTAGGATCCACTCGTACACCATCCTTGCCAACAATATGACCCATGTACTCAATTTCATATATGCCAAAAGAACATTT
>ML776616.1:960875-981804 GCA_009831015.1 Picea engelmannii
TGGAGGTTGCCCCCTCGAAGAGGCCTGTGAACATTGCTATCTGATTCAAAGTGCTATTTTTGTTGCTATTTCGTATATCATTTCTGTGTATTGTGAAAATTATGCTGGATATTTTACTGTTATTCTGTCATTTCTAGCATTTCCTTTCTGTTTTGCATATTTTATATATCTGGTATCTTGCACTACGATCATGGAAAATATATTCATCTAATGGGATAGTTCTCAAATAATGGTGCAGGAAGGACCCATACCTTTTTTTTTTTTACTCCTGCAGAGTTATACTTTGATCTGAATAATATTGTAATTTCGAGATGCTCAAATTATTAATAGAAAAAATGTGTAGTAAATTTGCAACTAGAATGCAGAAGGTAAGGTTGCATGGTCATCATGTTCATTTTGTTCCTTGTCTAGTGTGTTCCCCCCAGTTAGGGTCTACAAGGTGCCTATGGACAATGGTTTTCCATTTTCTATATATCTCTGGTATGTGTGTGGGGTAGAACAATAATACTCGGCCCAATATCTTAGGGCACCAACTAAGGAGGCTCGACCATACCGTTAGTCATACTATCCCATTACCCAGGTACTAGAGAGTATCTTTTTGAGTGTTGTTCTCAGTGGCACTATCATTGTCAGGCGACTAATCTGTTGATCTAGGGTTGGTGCCAGGAGACCTAGGAGACTCTCGATATACCTTTCGATATGTTGGAGTGATGGTCATGTATAGATTTTTTCTAATGCGATACTATTTGAGGGGTACCAAAAAGGGTTACACAGGTTTCCAACAAGGGCAAAACTTTGGTTTCTAGGAAACCCCATGAAATTGTTTATATTTCCTGTGTGTAGTATTCCCCACTACATTTTTACCCACTAAACAACAGATATTTGTGATTTAAAGATGTTGATAATACACGTCTCTACCCTTAAATTCTTTTTAGCCACAATTCCTACCAAGTAAAGTGCTCTGATACCACTTGTAAGATACTAGATGTAATATAATATGCAAAAAATGGAATATTTAGCAGATATCAATGGAAAAAAAAAAATAGTGAGAACAACAATACCAGAAATAATACCTTTCATTCAAATAAAGCAGTGTTCACTTGACTCTTCGAGGGGGTAAAATCCAATAGAGAAGAGCTCTATTACAATAATTCTCAAGAAAAATCTTTCCCATGCCTCCTACTCCTATTTATAGTAATTCTATCTTCTAAATAACATTCTAGAGGAAGATCTCTCGAGAAGAGGAATCTTCTATTAGGTCTTATTACATTGATTTGTTCACATTTATTAAATAGGCCTTAATGACTAATTTTGTCCTTTATAACATGGAAACTATATTATTCTATCTATGTTATGGGTTAGGGGGGTTAGGTCCCTAACATATGATCAAAGTATTCTAAATAACCCTCTCAACTCACTTTGAAAACAAATTTGAGGGCTAATAATTCCACTTTGTTGTTTAATACATGACTCAATCTAGTGTTAAATTTTATCTAATGGGAGTTAGAAAAAAATATGATCCCCCTTATACCACCTATTTGAGGGTCCTCCTAGGATGCCCCATCAAACCATGACCAAGCTCCTAACTTGTCTATGAGTTCCTCTATAGTGACTCTACGAGGTTTGCCATCACTCTCTTATTTGAAATGGCTTTGTAATGGACCATCCTTGTGTGGCAAAAATATGTGGAGGAATGGATTTTACTTCAAATATACCCACATTTCTACTCAACCAATTCCCCCATCCCACTATGAGTGGTAGTTCCATTACCATATTGAATGAGGGGTTTTGGCTCCAAACAATAAGAGCATTCTCCACATTGTAACCTCCCTAAGAAACTCTTTCCATATGTATTCATAATTTCTTTCCAAACTTCCACAACATAGGAAAAATGAATTAACATATGGGAAGTATATTCTTCACACTCCTGGCATAGAGGACATCTTCCAGGTCCCTACCAACTCCTCCTTCATGTAGGGACTCTTTGTCTTATGTCTAGCCACATGAAAATTTTTTCTTTTAGGAGGCATTTGAATTTCCAAATCCCTTTAAACCACTACCTCTACTCCCGAGGTTGTTCTTCTTCCATGAGCACCTTGTATCTAAGCTTTGGATTTTATCTCCCCCAAATGATACTCCTCGACAAAAAAATCTCATCATTATCCTCTTTTATCCTTACACGGTTTCTTTTTATTGTAGAAAAATTGTCATTCCAAATGATCTCATATGCACACTTAAAACTCATTTCCTAGCATCATACCATTCCTAGCTTATAATAAAAGTTATTATAGGATATGCCACCTAATATAAAAATAAGTAACCCCTGACTCTTAGATATTCAACCATGTACCCACGAAGTTTATATAATTCATTACATCCCACCCATGGGTCATATCCCAATATAATTTTATTACCAACTGTCACTCTCCACACAAGCCATCTACCCACAAATGGGAAAGAAAACACAAATGATTTCCATATCATTTAATCATTTTGAAAATATTTTGAGGTAGATCTGATCTATTCCCCTATAGATAGAGGATCTATGTATTTTTTTGTTATAACTTCACACCATTGTCCTCTCCCCTCAATGAGTCTCCAGATGGATTTGGAAGCCAAATCCCTTGCAAAATGGCATCTATTTTTTTGTGCCCCAACCCATCATTTCCAATGGAATAAAAATAATTCTCCAGACAACCCAAGGAAATTTTTTATTTTTTTTATCCCTAGATCATGGAGAATTAAAAATCAATTTTTCTTACTTTCTCTAACATCCCTTTGGGTATTGATACGAGATCTTTTCATCGTGACTTATAAAGTACTGCATTAAATGAGCATAAATTAATGTGCACCATTAAAGAAGGGAAAACTTGAAAATGAAGAGACATGATCATCAGATATGAACACAAAAAATTGATAACATAGTTCATCCCTGGTGGACTACGTCTCTGGGTCCTTCTCTCAAATGGGTAGGCTCTTTCATTAACTCAACAAAATAATTTGGCAAATACATGAATATACCTCATTCTGAAATCAAGCTGCATAAATAATGCTTAGATCAGAAAACATACATCACCACTTGATTCGTGGCATCGAATTACCCAAAAATTATTGTCTCCATGCTCTGATCTGACTCTGGCACTCCCAGGCCCAAGAAGAATTATGTCTCAATTTTCATGCCCTTTGCAACCTGCAATTATGAAAGTATTGTCTCGAAATCCATGCCCGCAAGTCCGTATGGTTTGCGCCTCTCTTCCTGTCTCTAGGAAGATTGCACTTTTTAAATAATAAGTGTGGGAGGATATACCAAGTAACACCTATGGCGCATTGGTTATGGGAAGAGTTGTAAACGCATTGGGCAATGTGAATGTTCTGGGGTTGAATCCCACCAGTCTCCATTTTTAAATGTTGGTTTATATATATGTTGCAATATATCCATTCCCACCAAGTTTAGTATATCTGCTATCGATACTTCCACCATATTCTAACATTAGCATGGTCTGCTAGATTTGGCAGACCTGCCATAGTTTTAAAACAAAAATTCGTTCACGGCTCAATATTGGACATTTCTAGGATTCCACAAGTTGCCTGATGATTGGGCCATGTGGCACCCATCGATAGGTACACCCATATTCTAACGTTGCTGCCCTATCACTCTGTACTGACATGTGGCGCTTCTTGGGTGGTTCCATGTGGCATTGCCTCGGGGTGCCACATGGCACTTTTCTATTGGTCCACATGAACCCTTAAAAATCCCATTGGAGGGTGACACAGCCTCTGGTGCTATCAAGTGGCATACTGACATCAACATCCTATATGATGATGTCATCCTACCATGTCAAATCCTGACGTCAGCAGTATGGATGATGATGTGCCCCCCTACTGACTGGCCCTATTTGACCGCAACTTTTATGGTGAATATCTTTCAAACTATAAATTTGTTTGATGAGCCATTTGCACTGTTAGAAATCTTGTGACATGCTCTTCACGATCATGTCATTTTTACGGAGTTTTGGGAACTTTTAATTTTTTCCCTTTCTTTGTTTGTTGGAGCCATTCTGAGCATTCTAAGTTTCCTTTGTGAGTTCTGAGTTATTCTTATCCTTCTCTGGATCCTTTTTGGATCATGCCTTCCCACTGAGAGATTTTTGGACCACCAAAAGATTTCATCAATCAAATGGTAAGTGGGGGAAAATTCCCCTCACTTTGTCCTTTTCAATCCACTTTATCTTGCTTGGATGTGTGCCTTTTAAGCCTACTCGAAGATAATCAACATCACCCCTATGTGAAGTCCTCATCCTCCTGTCCAGAATGACATATTCCTGTAGCTCATCCAAGTACTCAGGTGTAAACTCATCAAATGATGGTATTGAAACTTCCTCATCTTGATCCATGATCATGGGAGGCTCAAAAAGTTTCAAGTTCTCAATGTTAACAACTGAGTAAATCTGCATATAAGGTGGAAGATCCAGACGAAAAGCATTGGTACCACTTTTCTCCAATATAGTGAAGGGTCCATAACGAATGGGCTTGAGTTTATTTCCTTCACCCTTCAATCTCTCTTTTCTCATGTGAATCCATACTCGGTCTCCAACCTTAAACTGATGATCAACCATGTGCTTGTCATGCCGAGCCTTATACTGTGCTTGAATTTTCACAACTATTCCCTAACTTCCTGTTGTATTCGTTGAATCCTTTGGATGAACTTGCGAGCTTTGTCCTCTGTTCATTCTTCATTTACATCGACATCTCTCCCATACATCAAGTCCAAAGGAACCTTTGGAAGGTACCCAAAACATGTCTTAAAAGGTGAACTCTGAGTGGATGAATTTAAAGCTCGATTGTATGCATGTTGTACACAGGGTATCTATTCATCCCATACCTTGGGACGTCGGATGCTTGCTGTAGTAGCATTGAAGAAAAAGTACCATTGTTCGGTTTACCACTTCTGTTTGTCCATAGGTTTGTGGATGGAAAGAAGTGCTCCTCTTAAATTTGTTGTCCATCATTCTCCACAAGATATTCCAAAAGTCCCCAAGGAATTGAGTATCTCGATCCGAGATGATAGATGTGGGTAATCCAAAGTGAACCCAAACATGATGAAAGAAGAGATTAACAGTCTACTCAATAGTGATCTGCTTTTTACAAGGCATCAAGATACACATCTTGCTGAATCGATCCACTACAGCATACAAATAATCATGACCCCATTTGGTCATTGGTAAACCCCCTACAAAATCCATGAAGATACTTTCCCATGGATGGGATGGAACAAGAAGTGGTGAGTATAGCCCCAATATTCTATTAGTGGGCTTACAAGTAGAACACATTACACACCCTTTTACATATTTAGTTACAATTGCTTTCTTTTGAGGCCAATAACAAAAACTCTGCAAATGAGCTATAGTTTTTGCTACCCAAAAATGACCAGACACAAGAGAAGTATGAGCTTCTCGTATTACATGGAATCGTTCACTTGTAGGAATACAGAACTTCCTGAGATGGTAGAGTAACTTTCCCTACAAACAATAGTTCTCTACCTATCCACCAAGGGTTACCTTTGCATATACTTCTTTAAAATCTTCATCGATGGCATATTATTCTATATAGCTATCATGATATAAAGAAGCATTCTTCAAAATAATAGAAGCAACAATAGGAGGCCTAGAAATCATATCATCTACCTTGTTACTTGTACGTTTTTTGTACTTGATTACCAAGTGAAACTGTTGTAGAAAACCCATCCACCTGTAGTGCCAATATTGTTGCAATTTGGTCTATGCTTGAAGATACTATAAGGGTTGGTGATCTGTATGTATGATTGTTTCCTTCCCTAACAAGTAGTGCTTCCATTTTTTTACACTCTGGAATAATGCATACAACTCTTTATCATATGTAGGAAAGTTAACAACAACTTGGTTAAAAGTTTCAGAGTGGCAACAAATAGGCTTACGATATTGCATTAGTACTACACCCATGGCATATCCACTGGCATCTGTCTTGATCTCAAAAGGTTGTTGAAGATTGGACAGTGCTAATATTGGTGCAGTACTGATCTCCCCCTTCAAAGTGTCGAAAGATTTTTGTTTATTTCCTTCCCAATGAAAAGTGTTCTTCACAATGGTTAAAGTGTGCATAGGAGCTGCTATGAAGGATAAGTTGGGGATGAATCTCCTCCAATACTAGACTGCACCTAAGAAGCTTCAAACTTCAGTTACACTTTTTGGCTCAAGCCAATTTACAATTACATCAATTTTGGAAGAGTCAATTTTTAATTTCCCTCCTCCTACAATATGACCTAAGTATACAAGTGCAATCTTGCCAAATTCACGTTTAGAAAATTTTACATACAACTTTTTCCTTTGCAAATTATCCAATACTTTCTTTACGTGCCTCACATGCTCATCCCAAGTCCCACTAAAAACAAGAATGTCATCTAAATATAAAATCACAAAGTCATCTATGAAAGGCTTGAATACATCATTCATCACATGCATGAAAGTTTTCAGAGCATTACAAATCACAAACGACATAACCAAAGACTCAAACAATCCCTGTTTGGTTTTAAAGGCAGTTTTCCATGCATCTTTTTCTGTGACTCTGATTTGATGATATCTACTGCGCAAATCCAACTTAGTGAAATAGAAAACATTCTTTAATTGATCAAGTGAATCATATATCTAAGAAAGAGGGTATCTATGTTTCACCATGATTTTATTTAAGGCAGGGTAATTGACACACATTTGCCATGTGCCATCTTTCTTTGGCACCATCACTATCAGAGAACCACAAGGAGATGAACTGGGCTTGATGACCCCTTGATCCAATAAGCCCTGTATCTTCTTCTTGATCTTTTTCATTTCCACAACTGACATCCTGTACATGCCCACATCAGGAAGAGGAGAATCATGCTGAAGATGTATCTCATGTTGGATTTCTCTCTTAGGAGGTAATCCATCTAGTTCCTGAAAAATATCATCATACTTAGAAACAATATCAATTAATTCCTTTTTATGATATGGATCACACCCTTGGAAAGCGTAGGAAGTTTCGACATCTTTCTCTCTAACGACCATGAGTACATATCTCTTATTAGTGTTTATAAGTCTTTTCATTTGACCTGCACTAACAAGTGTTGTATTTATGTCCCTCATGCTATGAGATCTAACAATATATTCCACTCCCCCCTTAGTAAGGTGGTATTTATTCTCATGATGAAATAAGACTTCTTTTCTATCATAAAGATAAGGACTTCCCAACACTATGCCACATATATCAAGTGGTACAACATCCAAATCCACTTCATCAATCAATTTTGAAGCAATAGAAAATCTGATGCTACATTGTTTGGTGACATTAAGTTTTGCTTTGTCACATACCCAAGTAGGAGGATAAGGTTTCAGATGTGGTTTCGTTTCAAGACCCATTTTCTTGACAAGTTTTTCAAATATTAAGTTTACTTGGGAACTCAGATCAAATAATGTATCTATCTTAGTATATTTAGATACAACTCTTATGTGAAATAACGCATTCCTCTTTCATTCATCAACATGAGATTCATCATTGGAACTAGAACAAGCATGAAGAGAATATTTACCTTGTACTCCAACCACTGTGATCTTTCCTTCATCTCCCAAATCAAAACCAAGATCTTGCTATACCTTAGAATTGGTCTTTGTCTTCCCCTTTCCACCGAACTGTTTCAGTTTCTTTTCCGGATGCAGTTTCCAACAATGTTCTTCATCATGACTGATCTTCTTGCAATGAGTGCAAGATGGTTTTCCTCCTTCATGTAGGAGCATCGAAAACACATCAGGCGAGCTAGCGCATCAAGCGGGAGACAGCTGGATAAGCCAGCACACATTTTGAAATACTTTGGAAGTTGTTGCACCGCTCTTTAATGAAGTCATTTATAAAGAAGCACACTTGTATTGTAAAGGGGACCTTGAGCCTTTAATCTCTCGTCCTTAGGTAGATGAGGCATTTAATAGATTTAATGTAAAGTAGATAGAATAATTAAGTCTAGATTTGATAGTTTAGAGTTCGAGAGGGAAAATGGATATAGACACCCTCCTTTGTACATTGTATAATCAAGCATTCGGGAGCAAGAAGAGAAGAGCAAGCAGAGAACTGTGTAGAGAACATCCATGTATAGATATTGAATTAATAAATGAAAGCTTTGATTCAAATCCATGGTTATGTGTCTATTCTCTGTGTTGATGCCGTTATGCTTATGAATATTTTCTTCCTGTCATACATTTGCTTCTATGTGTTGTGTATGTGATTTCATGGTTGAATTGAAGTCTGAGGGGGAGATAGAATGAGTTTCAATTGTTTCTCTGAGTGAACCAG
Source organism: Picea engelmannii (assembly GCA_009831015.1). NCBI lineage: Eukaryota > Viridiplantae > Streptophyta > Pinopsida > Pinales > Pinaceae > Picea > Picea engelmannii. The sequence goes on from ML776616.1 coordinate 969,228, forward strand.
AAGATTCCTGCAAGGAGTGCACTGGAAATTGTCCACAAGGAGTGCATGAATGTAGGGTTTACTTAAAGAAAGATTTTGTTCTCATTCCCTCGAAGAGTGCAGATTTGGCACCGAAGCCGTGCAAGGCGTGCACAAGCTAGACGAAGTCTTAGGGTTTCAATTCTGAGCAAAAGGTTGAAAGATTGCTGCTGCAGGAGTGCACAGGGTTGAAGGACTTCAACACTTAGAAGTTGTTGAAGATTGGCCGCAAGGAGTGCACGCAAGAAGTTCTAATAGGAATTGAGAAGTCGAGAACAAGCTCAGGAGAGATAGATCTTCGAAGTTCGTTGAAGGACAAGTGAGGAAGTTGTACCTTCGAGGTTGCAGGGACCACTGCAGGGTTGCGTGCAGGGTGACGAGGTCTTCATGGAAGAATGGCTCGTCAGTTTGTGGATCGAACAGGGAAGAAAGAGGACGGTTGATACTCTTCGTGGAGAATCTGCGAGTTCTGGTAACTCGTTGGATCTCTCGGAGTTGCAGGAGGGTTACAGCGCAGCGTGGAGAAGCTCAGACTCCGAACAGATCAAATCTGTTGATCCAAGCTAGTGGGAACCCTTGGATTCATCGCGAGATCGGCTATCGGATCATCGCGAGAAGGAAGCAGAAGATTTGGCCACGGAAGTCGCGAGAGTGCGAGGTGCGACATTTCGACAGCCACATAAGCAGTGTGGGCCACAGGCGATAGTGGAAGACAGGTGGTAGGTCATTGGAAGTTTGGCGTCTTAGGTAGAGGGAGTCAACAGGGAGTTTACTTGGCCTCGCGAGTAGCGAAGTCGCAAGGTAGCAATATTTTGGGTATCGGTGCCTCGGGCTTCGGGAGTCGAGGTAGAAGTTGTTTGAGCTCGTGAGTGGCGAAGTCACGAGGGAGCGAAGTCCCGATAGCGGAGTAAGAAAAGTTAGCAATTGACTGAAATCTCGAGTCTTGGGGATTCGAGAGCCTAGAACTCAACTTTGAACTCAGGAAACTGCGAGTTTCGATTTCCTGGATAAATAGAAGGAGGGGAAGTCGTGCGAAAGAACTGTGGGTGTAGACCTTACGATTGGAAGATAGAAGAGCATTAGCGCTCTTCGGGCCCGAGAGAAAGAAGGTCCTGGTGAGAGCGGACGTGCCAGCGAGGGTAGGTCTGCATCAAGTGGTATCAGAGCAGGAAGTTCTTTGCTTCCTGTAGCAGATAAAGAGAACAAGATTCACCATGCCGCCCAGAAGAGAAAGACAATCACCCGACCCGAAAGACAGGGAGGTGAGAAGAAGAGGTAGGCCGGCAGGGAATCTAGAGATGGAAAGACAGATACGAGATCTCAGAGCGAGACTTGAGGAGATGGAAACAGCTCAGAGACGCACAACTGGTGTAGGGGATCTTAGTGATTCCGACAATGAGGCTGAAGCTAAACCACAAGGAGAAGTTGCAGCTGAAGATGCAGCCAATGAGCGGTTAATTAAATCTATCGCCAGGATGAGTTCCAAGACAAAAATGGACATTCCAGTCTACGAAGGAAGTCTAGATGCAGAAGAGTTGTTGGACTGGATCAGGGCTCTTGACACCTACTTCGATTATGAGGATATCGAAGAGGATAAATAGGTAATTCATGCTATCACTAAACTGAAAGGACATGCATCATTGTGGTGGGACGAGCTACATGCAGATAGACGTTCCAAAGGAAAACAGAAAATTAAAAGCTGGGATCGAATGATTGCTAAGATGAAGGAAAAGTTCATCCCAAGGGATTATTAGATCACACTGTTAAGGCGAATGCAGAACCTGAGGCAGAAGTTGATGATGGTGAAGGAATACACCAAAGATTTCTACAAGCTCAATATCCGAGCAGGTCATCGGGAGAGCGATGATGAGAAGGTTGCCAGATACCTGAATGGTCTGAGGTATGACATTCAGGATGAATTAAGTATGAAAACCATCAGAACGGTTGAGGATGCTTATCAGATGGCTCTGAAATCCGAGGAGAAGCTAAGCCGTAAGCAAGCACAGCGAGGGTGAGGCAGAAGTCAGCCCAGAGGCAAGGCAGTTGCCCAGGAGAAATATTAGATGCCCAAGGAGGAATGGAAGAGACCTCAGGGTAAAGTTGAAAGGGGTGGAACCTCATAGTGAGGACCACATGTTGAAGAAAGAGGATAGCAAAATGATCAGCAAGGAGATTATGCTGATGCAAACACCATTCCTCGTACCAGAGGTAGAGGAAGAGGCCGAGGTGGAGTGATCACATGTTTTACATGTGGCAAAATTGGGCACAAATCATTTGAGTGTCCAGAGAAAAAGAAAGATGTCGGAGAAGCTCACATCAACTAAGCGCAGAGGCGTGATGTTGAGAATGAAGACAACGGAAGTGGGAGGTCACTGACGGTGCACAAAGTTCTCTTAACACCCGAGAAGGAGGTGGAGGACACAGCTCAAAGGACCAGACTTTTCCGAACCATGTGCAAGACCAAGGACAGAAAGTGCAAGGTTATCGTGGATAGCGGAAGCACAAATAATCTCGTTTCAACCGAGATGGTAGAAAAGCTGGAGCTGGAAACGACTGATCACCCGAGTCCATACAAAGTTTCATGGCTACAAAAAGGACATCAGGTGAGTGTCACTAAACAGTGTTTAGTTGAATTCAAGATGGGGGAATATAAGGATAAGATCTTGTGTGATGTCATTCCTATGGATGTATGTCATTTATTGCTAGGAAGACCATGGAAATATGACCGAAATGTAGTTCATGATGGGAGGATGAACACATATACTTTGGAGAAGGATGGGAGGACACACAGATTGCTTCTGATAAAGGATAAAGAAGTGAAACCGAAAGTAAGCAACACCATACTTCTCATGAGTGGGAAGGAGCTTCTCACAGAGATGGAGAAGAAGGAAGATCCACAATTATTTGTGGTTAGGAAACCGAGAATTGTCCTGACTAGCACAAGAGTGGACGACTTGCCAGAAGAGATTCAGGAACTGCTGGGAGAGTTCGCTGACATCATATTGGATGAATTACCTCATTCGTTGCCACCGATTAGGAGTGTGATTCATCACATCGACCTCATACCAGGAGCCAGTTTATTGAATAAAGCTGCATATAGGTTGACGCTGCAGGAGAACGAGGAGGTCAAGAATCAGGTACATGATTTGTTGGACAAAGGACTGGTCAGAGAAAGCTTGAGTCCATGTGATGTTCCAACAGTGCTTAGTCTGAAGAAGGATGGAGGTTGGAGAATGTGCAATGACTCTAGAGTGATCAACAAAATTACCATTAGGTACAGGTTTCCACTGCCGAGAATGGATGATTTGATGGATTGCCTGAGCGGGGCAAATTATTTCTCAAAGATAGATCTGAAGAGCGGATATCACCAAATTCACATGAGAGAAGGTGATGAATGGTAGACAACATTCAAGACAAATGAAGGTTTGTACGAATGGCTGGTCATGCCATTTGGCTTGACAAACACGCCGAGCACATTCATGAGACTGATGAATGAAGTCCTGAGGGAATTCACCGGGAAATTTGTAGTCGTATATCTGGACGATATATTGATCTACAGTAAGACGAAGGATGAACATTTGAAACATTTGGCCATTGTAATGAGAAAGCTACAGCAGGAGAAACTGTTGATCAACATGAAGAAGTCCTCATTTATGAAGACAGAGCTCATTTATTTGGGTTTTGTTATCTCGGCGAATGAGTTGAAAATGGATCCGAGTAAAGTGGAAGTGATCAAGAATTGGCCATCACCGAGAAATGTTTTCGAGGTGAGGAGTTTCCATGGATTAGCTAGTTTCTACCAGAAATTCATCAGGAATTTTAGTGGAATTAGCGCAGCAATGATGGACACGGTGAAGAAGCGACACAAGTCTTTTCATTGGACAATAGAGGCTGAGAAGAGCTTCAATCTGTTGAAGCGGAAGATAATGGAACGACCAGTGTTGGTATTGACGGACTTCAAGAAGACATTTCAAGTGAAATGTGATGCAAGTGGATATGCCATAGAAGCGGTCTTGAGTCAGGAGGACAGGCCAGTTGCATATTTCAGTGAGAAATTGGATGAAGCAAAGTTGAAATACTCCACGTATGATAAAGAGTTTTATGCCATCATACAGGCATTAAAGAAGTGGAGGCATTACTTAATCCCAAAGGAATTTGTATTGTACAGTGATAATCCTGCATTGTAGTTTGTGAGTCAACAGGAGAAGTTGAACCAGAAGCATGCAAAATGGGTAGAGTATATGCAGAATTTCACGTTTGTGATCAAACACATTTCAGGAACTGCTAACAAAGTGGTTGATGCTTTGAGCAGGAAATGTTTGTTGTTGCAGGAGTTCCGAGTCAAAACATTGGGTTTTGAAAATATTAGGGACATGTATGCTGGAGATGCAGACTTCGGAGAAGCATATGAAGCAGCTGAGAATCCAGTTCTCGAGGATCAGAGCCCATGGATAGACTACATGATCCAAGAGTGATTGTTGTTCAGAGGCAATCAACTGTGTATTCCAATTTTCTCCATGAGGGAGAACTTAGTGAAGGAAAAACACAGCGGTGGATTGGCAGGGCACTTTGGCCACGATAAGACATTAGCGAAGTTGAGCGAATCATATTTTTGGCCAGGCATGCGAGCAGATACCAAATGATTTGTTGACAGATGCAGAATTTTCCAGCGTTCGAAGGGGCGAAAACAGAATGCAGGTTTTTATCAGCCATTGCCCATACCAGAGAGGCCATGGGAGGCAATTAGCATGGATTTTGTATTGGGATTGCCGAGGACGCAAAGAGGAGTTGATTCCATATTTGTGGTGGTGGACAGGTTTTCGAAAATGGCACATTTTATTCCGTTTCAGAAGACTAGTGATGCGACCCACATCGCAAACTTATTTTTCAAAGAGGTTGTTAGACTTCATGGATTGCCGAGAAGCATAGTCTCGGACAGGGATACAAAATTCATAGGTCATTTTTGGAGGACGCTATGGAAAAATCTAGGAACTAACTTGGTGTTTTTTTCAGCTTACCATCCGCAGACAGACAGACAAACAGAGGTAGTGAACAAGAGTCTGGGGGACTTGCTGAGAAGCTTGGTGACAGAGAACCATAGCAGCTGGGACAACATATAGCCACATGCAGAGTTTGCATACAATGATTCTGTGAATCAGAGTACACGAAAAATTCCATTTCAGATTGTGTATGGGACACAACTGAGGGGAGTTTTTGAACTCAGGGAGTCAGAACAAGCTGCAACGAGCAGTACGAGTGCAGAGGAATTCGCTGAAGCGATGAAGGAACTTCACAGCAAGGTGAAGCAACGACTGATAGACTCAAATTAGGAGTACAAGCGCAGAGTAGATCAACATCGGAGACAACTTCAGTTCGAAGTTGGGGATCTTTTTCTAGCACATCTGAGGAAGGAAAGGTTCCCAAGGGGAACATACAACAAGCTGAAGATGAAAAAGATTGGACCTTGCAAAGTCCTGAAGAAATTCGGAGAGAATGCTTATGAGATTGAATTGTCGGATGGCATCGGAATATCTCCGATATTCAATGTGGCAGATTTATACCCATACAAGGCTGGAGCTGAGGAACCAGTGATCGAGTGGATGAAGCAATTACCAGTAGCAGAGAATCCACAGATGCAATACATACTGGACAAGCGAGTGGGTAAGAAGACCAGAAGAAAGGAGTACTATGAGTATCTGGTCAAGTGGAGGAATCACCCAGTCGAAGACGCCAGCTGGGAGATAGAAGAAGAAATACATAAGCATGGATAGACCATGCAGGAGCTCATGGACAGGAGCCCATGAAAATTTTCAAGCCGAGGAGTATGATGCAGGAGCATCGACAACACATCAGGCGAGCCAGCGCATCAAGCGGGAGACAGCTGGATAAGCCAGCACACATTTTGAAATACTTTGAAAGTTGTTGCGCCGCTCTTTAATGAAGTCATTTATAAAGAAGTGCAGTTGTATTGTAAAGGGGACCTTGAGCCTTTAATCTCTCGTCCTTAGGTAGATGAGGCATTTAATAGATTTAATGTAAAGTAGATAGAATAATTAAGTCTAGATTTGATAGTTTAGAGTTCGAGAGGGAAAATGGATATAGACACCCTCCTTTGTACATTGTATAATCAAGCATTCAGGAGCAAGAAGAGAAGAGAAAGCAGAGAACTGTGTAGAGAACATCCATGTATAGATATTGAATTAATAAATGAAACCTTTGATTCAAATCCATGGTTATGTGTCTATTCTCTGTGTTGATGCTGTTATGCTTATGAATATTTGCTTCCTGTCATACATTTGCTTTTATGTGCTATGTATGTGATTTCATGGTTGAATTGAAGTCTAAGGGGGAGATAGACTGAGTTTCAATTGTTTCTCTGAGTGAACCAGAAGATTCCTGCAAGGAGTGCAGTGGAAATTGTCTACAAGGAGTGCGTGACTGCAGGGTTTACTTAAAGAAATCTTTTGTTCTCATTCCCTCGAAGAGTGTAGATTTGGCACCGAAGCCGTGCAAGGCGTGCGCAGGCTAGATGAAGTCTCAGGGTTGCGATTCTGAGAAAAAGGTTGAAATACTTCTACTGCAGGAGTGCACAGGGTCGAAGGACTTCAACACTTAGAAGTTGTTGAAGATTGGCCACAAGGAGTGCGCACACGAAGTTCTCATAGGAATTGAGAAGTCGAGAACAAGCTCAGGAGAGATAGATCTTCGAAGTTCGTTGAAGGACAAGTGAGGAAGTTGTACCTTCAAGGTTGTAGGGACCACTGCAGGGTTGCGTGCAGGGTGACGAGGTCTTCGTGGAAGAATGGCTCATCAGTTCATGGATCGAACAGGGAAGAAAGAGGATGGTTGATACTCTTCGTGGAGAATCTGTGAGTTCCAGTAACTCGTTGGATCTCTCGGAGTTGCAGGAGGGTTACAGCACAACGTGGAGTAGCTCAGACTCCGAACAGATCAAATCCGTTGATCCAAGACAGTGGGAACCCTTGGATTCATCACGAGATCGGCTATCGGATCATCGCGAGAAGGAAGCGGAAGATTTGGCCACAGAAGTCGCGAGAGTGAGAGGTGCGACATTCTGACAGCCACGTAAGCAGTGTGGGCCATAGGTGATAGTGGAAGACAGGTGGCAGGTCATCGGAAGTTCGGCATCTCGGGTAGCGGGAGTCGACAGGGAGTTTACTTGGCGTCACAAGTAGCGAAGTCGCGAGGTAGAGATATTTCGGGTATCGGCGCCTCGAGCTTCGAGAGTCGAGCTAGAAGTCGTTTGAGCTTGCGAGTGGCGAAGTCGCGAGGGAGTGAAGTCCCGATAGCGGAGTAAGAAAAGTTAGCGATTGACTGACATCTCGGGTCTCGAGGATTCGAGAGCCCAGAACTCAACTTTGAACTCGGGAAACTACAAGTTCTGATTTCCCGGATAAATAGAAGGAGGGGAAGTCGCGCGAAAGAACTGTGGGTGTAGACCTTCTGATTGGAAGATAGAAGAGCATTGGCGCTCTTCGGGCCCGAGAGAAAGAAGGTCTTGGTGAGAGCGGACGTGCCAGCGAGGGTAGGCCTGCATCACTCCTTCTCTCGTCACTGTAGAGGTCTTCTCGTCCTTCCTTTTAAACTTCTTAAAAGTCTTCTGTGGGAAATTTTAAGGTTTCTTTGTGGGATCTTCTTGAACATGTTTCGCCCTGTTCTCAAGGTGAGTGGCTTGCACACAAACTCTATCAAGACTAGTGGGGTTAAACAAGAGAAAAGTATGTTGAATATAACTGTGAAGAATGCCAATATACATCATTAAAGTCTCATAAGAATCCAAAGGAATGTTCAATGAAAGAGATTTATTCCTAAATTCTTCTGTGAAACTTTGTACAATTTGTCCTTTACTTTTCCTTAAAGTTTTCCATTCCATAATTGCTTTATGTAAATATCCTAATGGATAAAATTGCTTCCTTATCGCTGATTTAAATTATGACCATGAGGATAGAATATTACCACACTTACTTCTATCCCGGATCTTGCTCTCCCACCATATGAGAGCGGTGCCTTCCAACCGAAGAGAAGCCAATTGCACTTTAACTTCCTCTTCATCAATATGTTGGTCACATCAATACACTTCAACCTGTCAGATCCAATTATCTAGCTTCCCAAGATAATCATCTCCATTAAACATAGGTAAAGAAAATTTTACATCAAGCTTTAATAATGGTTTCTTAAAAGAGGCTTTATGGCTAGAATGATGAGAATGCTCAAAGGAAGAAGAACTAGAACTCGAAGGTGAAGACGGAGGCTCGGGAGAATCTCCTCCAGGCCCTTGGTTTACCGAAGCATCATCATCTGCATGTGCTTCCTTTTTATTCCCTTTCTTCTTCATCCTCTTCTCGTAATCTCAATACATTTTCTCCACCATTTCTGACATGCGATAAAATACCATGTGAAAGTTTTTCTACTGTTCATCACGCTTGTCCTCTTCTGCCATTTTCTTCCTTCTGGATACATGACCAACTTTGGGATTGAAAGTATTAAAATTTTCTTCACCCTGTTTATTCTTGGCCCTACTAAGCATTCACACTCAACAATTCAATTCAAAGCCGATTGATCTGATACCAACATGATCCAAGATATTTTCATCGTGACTTATAAAGAATTACATTAAATGAGCATAAATTAAAGTGCACCATTAAATAAGGGAAAAATTAAAAATGAAGAGACATAAGCATCAGATTTGAACACAAAAACTTGACAATGAAGTTTTTCCCTGGTGCACTACATCTCTAGGTCCTACTCTCAAATGGGTAGGTTATTTCATTAACTCAACAAAAGAATTTGGCAAATACATTAATATACCTCATTCTGAAATCAAGATGTCGAAATAATGCTCAGATCAGAAAACATACATCACCACTGGATTCGTGGCATCGAATTACCCAAAAATGACTGTGTTTATGCTCCGATCTGACTCTAGCACTCCTGAGCCCAAGAAGAATTATGTCTCAATTTTTGTGCCCTTTGCAACCCGCAATTATGATAGTCTTGTCTTGAAATACATGCTCGCAAGTTCGTATGGTCCACGCCTCTCTTCCCAACTCTGGGCAGTTTGTACTTTTTAAATAATAAGTGTGGGTGGATATACCAAGTAACACCTATGGTGCATTCGTTAGGGGCGAAGTTGTAAAGGCATTGGCCAATGTGGAGGTTTTGGGGTCGAATCCCACCGGTCTCCATTTTTAAACATTGGTTTATATATATATATATGTTGCAATACATATGTTTCCCTCTAAGTTTAGTGGATCCCCTATGGATACTTCCACCAATTGCTAACATTGGCGTGGTCTGCCAGATTTGGCAGACCCGCCATATTTAAAAAAAATAAAATCGTTCATGGGTCAATATTGGACATTTTTGGGATGCCATGTGTCGCCCGATGATTGGGCCACATGGTTCCCACCGATAGGTACACCTATATGTTGATGTTGTTTCCCTTTCAATCCATACTGACACATGTTGATTCCTGGGTGGTGCCACGTGGCATCCCCTGGGGGTGCCACATGGACCCCTGAAGAGCCCATTGGCGGGTGACACATGGAAGCCTCTGGTGTTGCCACATGGCATGCCGATGTCAACAAATCGTATGATGACATCACCCTACCATGTCAGTTGTTGACGTCAACAATACAGATGATGATGTGGCCCCCTGTTGATTGGCCCTGTTTGACTGCAACTTTTACCGCGAATATATTTCAAACTGTAAGTCCATTTGATGAGTCGTTAGAAATATTGCGGCATGCTCATCGTGACCATGTCATTTTTACTGAGATTTGGGAACTTGGAATTTTTTCCCTTTCTCTATCTACTGGAACCATTCTGAGCGTTCTGAGTTGCCTTTGTGAGTTCTGAGTTATTCTTAGCCTTCTCTTGATCCTTTTTGGATCAAGTATAAAATACAATGACACCCAATATATAGGTATATCTTCAAGAATATATTTTTTCAATCTTAATATCCCTCCCCTTAATAACCACCTATTGCACCATAAAGTGAATATTTTCTCCACTTTAGATATCATCCATTTGCAATCAATTTTGGTGTAATCATTTGGGTTTAAATAAAATCCAAGTACTTTGTTCCAGACTACAACTCAACTTCTATAAATGGAAAAATTGTTTGAAGTGCACCCCATAATCTTCACTGATATCCATAATGCACATAGTAGATTTTCCAATATTTACTATCATGCCACTGACCCAATAATAAATGTCTGTGATCTCCCTAAAATTTTGTGCATCTCTCCTAGAAACATCACATAAAATTAATATATTGTCAACAAAAAGAAGATGGGATATATGAAGATCTCTACCCATTCTGATCCCTTTGAGAGCCCCCAAATTCTTTGCTTCAAATAAAGCTCTACTCAAACCTTCAACTACAAGGAGAAAGTGCATGAGGGACAATGGGAATCCCTTTCCTAGTCCCCTCCATGGTCTAAAAAATCATGTTGTTGATCCATTTATTAAGACTACAAAGATACAGTCATTACACAACCCATGACCCAATTCACCATATGTAAGTTGAAGTGTACATGTATTAACATTAGTCTTAGGTAAATCCAACTTACTCTGTCATAGAATTTTGATAGGTCCACCTTTATGAACATTGCATGCATCATTTTTGTTTGGATGAAGCAAAAAACCTTTGACGCCACCTGACCAACCTCATGTATTTTTCTCCAAGGGAGAATACAAAACTACTACTGGGAAATCGACTTTGACAATAACTCCTTCACCCTTTTAGAAATTAATTTTGAAATTATTTTATATATGTAGTTACACAATGATATAGGCTTATACTACTCAAATATGGTAGGATTTTTTTACTTTGGAATCGGCATGATAAATGTTGAATGAAAAAAAACTAATATCTTACCAGCATCCCTTGATCCTTAAATGACCCTTGGTAGATTTGACTCTAATAACTCATTTAAGCCTCAAGAAAAATCAATAGGCCAACCATAAGACTGGGTATTTTATCCTTCTTGAAAGAGTGAATCACATCTTGAAGATTCTTCTTTGAAACCTCTCTCATTATTAACCACCATGTCAAAGTGGGATCATGTTATGCCTTATAAGATATATCAATTTTAATATTTTATTTTAAATTATTGTTTATTATGAATAATAATAATAATTCAATATCACTCCCGGATGGGGTGCCAAAGGAGTACACACATCATGAAGAGAAGCCCCGGAAGAATCTCCATGGAATTAGCCACGTGACCACTGCATTCCATGCCCTCCCACCTCCCCTCAGCCTTTACCCTGCACGTGCGATCACTTATGGCACTTCACCAACTCCCTGGCCTATTTGAATGGCTTCAGCAGCTCCGAAAAGCTCATTCCTTCTTGGTTTTCTTCCTTCGAGCCTGGCCTCTTGCTCATACTTTTCCTTCTATGCCTTCATCCTCATCTGGATGATCCCTGGCTCAATCTCACTCCTTGTGTGCCTTGGAGATGCCTAGACTTCGAGGGAGGCCCAAGCGTGGGTCGACCTGGCTCCCAAATAGACCATGTCCCCCGCCTTCGCCCTCCATCGTATCCTCCTCCCAAAAAACCACCTCGTCTTCCTCCTTGGCACAGTTGGCCTAAGCTCCTACCTCTCATCCGCCACTATCCAATTCCCTGGCCTTTCGAATGGATGGGTTGGAATGCTCAATAGCCTCTTTGGAGTAAAGCCCAGTTCCTTCAGGAAATTCGGCCTTGGTTTCACTCCCAGGCCCTATGGCTCCCCCCAACTCTCTATCCTCCCAATATCTTCAGGCCAGTCACCACTCAGGCCAACAACCCTGCTCTCGAGGTGACTCCAACCCAGACCCATATTATGAATGGCAATCAAGCCTTGCACTACTACAAGCCTTGGTGTTTGATTTACGACGAGACATAGATGACCTCCGTTTTTTCCTAGAGAGCCTAGATGAAAAAACCTCTCAACTCCTGCTATTTCTCTCCGCAATGCAAGGAGATCCTCACTTCCCAACAGAGGCAGCACAAGCAACAACATCCCAAGCAGCAACATCTTCAGCACCAGTGTTGGCACCGCCGACACCTGTTGCCCAAGGCATGCCAGACCACGAGGAGGGAACCCAGAAGGAAGAGATCTAGAGGGAGGAAGCTCAAAAGGAGAAGAACGTACTGGAGGATGACATGCAACTGAATGGGGAACCTGTCACGGAGGAACCACCTCCCCTTGGGGACCCATCATTCGGTGCCTTCTTCTTGGCCATGTGGCCGCACTACAACCCATACCGGTAATTTGTTTGACGCATGGGTTCATGCATGGCCACCTTTGGCTTTATCTTTTTTTGTTTATGATTATCTTGGGGATGCCTACATCATGCTTTGGTGTAATGGCCATCGTCAGGGGTCAAAATCATGAACTTTATTTTCTTCTTTTATAGTCTATAAAACTTCAAAATTCGTTTGGCTGGCTGAGCTCATTTCCCACCAGGGCAACGCAATGTTTACAGCTTGAAACCATGGACGTTTTGTGTATCCTTGGATTTTGACAAACCATTATATATATATA